>PPOA03000020.1:0-192012 GCA_003708795.3 Petasospora americana | reverse complement strand
AGTCACAGGGGTATAGGGCAACCTATATACACTGTCACGTGCGTTTTAGGGTTGTTGTATGTATGGTGTCTGGCAGGGGTGTTCAGTATGGGTGTCTGGCACGGTGTTCAGTATGGGTGTCTCGTAGGGGGTGTTCGGGTACGGTAGCGCGGTACGCGCACATATGCTGGGACAATACGGAGCAAATATAACAATAATAGAGGATAATAAAGGATAAAAGAAGTATACCAATGTATTGTAGAGGTTATTCTGATGGTAGTAGATGCAAAAAAAATGCAAAAAAATAAAGGAGATTGCAGCACCTGAGTTTCGACGTGAGTAGTGTACCCTATCTTCTAGTTTAGAATGCAATCGACACTAGAAACCGGAAAGTGCGATTTTGCAATATGGGGCGACCTTGACACCCCTTAAGGGTTCTAATATAGTAAACTAATTATTGGCGTATTGATAAATAAATTTGGTATATATAGTGCGAATGGGTAAAAGGTATCCACTGATACTAATTTTATATATTTTTGTCTGCCCATTCCCAAATTGGCCATTTCAATATCTCACTTTCGAACTCTTAACTATATATGGGGGCAATTTTGACATCCTGATCTGCGGGATGTGAGATAACAATAGAATTATTAGCGATATTAATGAATAAAATTCACAATTTTTATTCGGAATGGGCAAGGGTATCACTTGATACTAAGTGTTTAAATTTCTATTCCGTATTCCCAAATGTCCCATTTTCAGCATCCCACTGTCATGGGAGCGATTTTGATACCCCTTGCGGGAAGTGAAATATCTAACCAGTTATGTCGGGTATTGATAAATAACTTTCATTATATTACTGCCAATTTGCAAGAGTATCTAATGAGAGTAATTGCATAAATTTGTGATAATTTCTGCAGCTATTCCATTTTTAGTGGACTCTTAGCTATGGCGGAGCTTGTGGGAGCAAGACTAATTCTCATAGCCCTCATCAGAGACACAAATCTTGAAATAGTTCTAGGTATCCAAGCTGGGCATTATTAAATAATGTTCAGTGCAAATGTTTCATTAAATACTTCAATTAACATATTAAGCGGTATACTTTAACTTCAACTTTAATACTTTGTTTTGTCCAATTTTGGTGGGCTCTCTTAACTATGGAGGCGAGTCTATTAGATCAAAATTCAAGGACTCAGGTCCCTTTACTTCAGCTTGAGCGCAGTAATAGCTGTAGAGAGGGCTTTTAAGAATTTCTTGTATTACTAGAAAGTAGCTAATTCTTTATTAATCAGAATATTAATTTAAAATATAATATATCGATACTTATCATGTTTCTTATTTCATTAAATTCATACAGATGATCTATAATCTATAATAATATTAATATATACGAATTTTACCTTAATCAACCAATATAATTCATCTGATAATATATTATTAGTTATATAGTCAATATATATAAGAATTAGTTTCGAGTTTAGCATTAAATATATATTTAATGTTATTTTGATTAAGGGAGGTGTTCAGGTGAGGATCCGGGTTTTCTGCGACACAACGGCGGCCGAATGTGAAACCGCGGCGTAATATCAGCAAGCAGTTGTTTCTATATTTTTTCTTATAATAGGCTTATTATAGGTCTTAGGCCAACTCTATATATATGACAGCCATTTTCAAACACTGTATTAATATTGATTATATGCTATTTAATTATCCACTTCGTAATTCAAAACTGTAACGTTATCTAAGTCGGCACCATATATTTGTTTCATCAGTTTGTTATGGTGTTGTAATAGATTAGATGGTAGTCTATATGTAGAATAATGGGTTCTGCAGTGATAGTACCAACTAATTGTAGTGTTATGATAGCTTAGATAGTAGTCTATGTGTGAATAATAGTAGCTACAATGATAGTACCAACTAAACTTGAGGTTAAAGTAAATAAAGATATGTGAACTAAGGACGGGGTACCAGCCCTTCTTATAGTAACAGGTAGCTGAGTTCTGGTAAGAGTTAATGAAGCTACTTCATATCCAATTGAAACCGGTATGGACACACATATTGGTTATGTTACTGACACCTCTTAACACAGTTGATGTTATATGATATAAGGAATTGGAATTATTCATCGCAGATGTGTATACCAGAGCATATTGCTTAATTCTAATTTGTGGTTTATCATTTATGACAGTTATGAATTCAATTGATAAGTGACCAGGCTCTAAAATTAGAAAGTACTCCTTTGTGATATATGACAGAACCTTTCTAAAAAAACTTGATATTTTTATTCAATAACATCCTCAGTACTTCTCTGGAAGTGCAATGCTATACAAATAGTTGCCCAATGTTATAATATCCCAGGTTGGAAGACCCAGCTTCTTAAATAATGCATTCTTAAAGGGAGGTATGTTCGTACACTCAATGATGATACCCCCAATTTCGGGATTCTCTTTGACCAGTCTTTCAGCAGCATCAACAACTTCTGCCTCAATACCATCATAATCATATTCAATGCCCTGTCTTAATACTTGATGGAAGACACCACCTTCTTTGACGCCAACGATTGGGACTTCATAATCCACACCAACTGCCTTCAAATGTTCGCTTCCCAAGTATTTTGCATCAAAAGTAATGATACCGAGCTTTTTATCATTGCCAATAGTGGCCTGTGCCCAAGGGATCTGAATGAGAGATGAAGTGCCAACTGGAACTGGAAGTCTTGCTTGTAATACTGGATGAAGCGTGGCTAAGAAGCCACATGATGTTATGATGGCTATTGCTCCTTCATCAACGAGTTCCAATGCAGCCTTCACCCATGCTTCAACAAATGAACTTTTATAGTTTGTGGACTCTCTAACAACATCATCATCTGCTGTTTCAGTAACCACTCTAATCTTAATTGGGATCTTCCAGGTATCAACGTTACCAACATCACCGATAGGCCTGTGAAATGAAGTAGGGACTTGCAAAATGCCTAAGAATGGTTCTGTCGACATCTTGTATATATTGTTTACCACATTTCAATCCCTCTGCTTATACCTACCCGTACTGATTCCTAAAACCTTTTATAATCTTTTATACAACAATATCAGAACATCGTGGTGATTTGTCGCTGTTGTTTCCTACTTAGGACTGATAAGCGATGCTCTTGCGTGGCAACTCTAATAGGGTCCCGCGCTATGTCGGGCCGACATAGCGCGGGACAGTGTCATCTACAGTTTACAAAATCACCTCGAAATATCATTTCTATTCACTTGAGGTCAACGCTATATTTTCAGTAGTATTACATTATGAGAAGATCAGCCGACAACTCTAACTGTTAACACGGTATCCCACTCAAACTCAATCACAAGTATGGTTTACTAGCAGATTTTAAGGTTTAAAGATACATTGTTTACATAACATTCAATAGAAAGAACTATTATCTCTTTACATCCAAATATTCAGAATTTTGTTATCTTTCAGCTATATAGATTACATCAGTTGTTTAAATTTCATAACTCATTATAACCATGCAATTTCCAAAAGTGCCCAGTTCATTTCGGTTTAATTGAGACAAACCTATCGTCGGTTCTCTGTTTCAACATGAAACAGTAATCCGAAATTGAGTCATGCTGGTACTGAACCTCATAATCTACACCCCCTGATGATGCCAATGATTTAATAATGAGCTACAATGTTATCATTTGATCGAGACCCATACATCCGCATTATCAAACCTATCCTAACGCTTGGGATTTGAAACATCAATTACTCCGGCAGTTAATGTTTCAGAAATATTGCTGAAGATGAATCCGGTACACATTCAATCAGCACTAAAAAGTACCCGAATCAATCATTAAACACTTTTGACACAAAACCAAGACGCTGTATACTTCAAACAAAGATAAAACAACCCTCATTTAAGATAACCATAACCACAAAGACTATATAAATCACTCTAATGTCTTACTTGCGATGTTTGTTAGTTATCTATAACCAAGACAATTACACTATCACCAATGAGTACCAAGAAGAGCTCACAAAGCTCTCCGACTACTCCTAAAAGAGTTGCTGGTGTAACCAAATCCCCAAAGAAGAAAAAACATAAACACTCGAAGAAGAAAAAGCACAAACATCCAAAGAAAACCTCTAAAGAGAAAAGATTCACGAACTTTGACGACACCATATCTCCTACTCAGGCTATTGATCCAATTACTGCTGATACCTCGACATTTGATTCTCACACTTCAACTTCCGTCACACAGAAAGATCAACTTTCCAAACTTCCTCTCACTAGCATTACAACAGCTGTCCCAGATATCGATGGTATTGATACCAGTGACTCTTCTCTGGATTCAGTCCCCGATTCCGATTTACCTGCCAATGCTACCATTTCCCCTTCTGATCCTAACAGTTCTCCAGAAAGTATATTCTCATCTCCTGTTAACACTCATAGCACACCTGTTATCCCTGTTACACCAACTCGTCCTACAAATCAACTGTCGTCATCACCAATAACCGCTACTAAAGCTTTGAACAATCTTGTTTTTGAAAGTCCTACTACCAGACATACACAACATGAAGTCTTCTTTCCACAATTTATCTCTTCCAATAAGACCATTGCTATTTGTACTTCGAACAAGCTCGGTGCTTTCTACCTACGTTCTGACTCACATATACCTGAAGTTCCTTTTGTTCCTGGCTCTTTTAATATTATTAACGAATCAAACAAAAGATCTGTTGTGAGAAATACTTATAGTTGTGACAAAATGACTCCAATCTATGCTAAAAATTATAGCTTACGAAACAAAGCATATAAGATGGATAATTTGCCTAGATACAACTTTGCAGACTATGCTACACAAAAAGCACCTGAATCTTATGGTTTCTTCCCATTATGTGGCAGAATCACTAATTCACATGGATCTGAACAAAAAGATATTACTGATGAAGAACAACAGTTGCTGGATATCTTAGTTATTGGTGCTGAAGACGCTGCTGGAAATCCAATAGTTAAATCCAAAGTTTACTACTTCCCATTTGCACGCTTCGAGTTAGAAACATTTATAACTGATGCTGGAGATGTCTTTGAAGTTGTTGATGATATTTTCACTGCAGAATTTCCTATGGAACAGAGCGATGACAATAGGGTTGAAAAGAACAAACGTGTTGGCCTTACTAATGGACTTACCTATGGAAATAGTCCCTGCCTCTCTATTGAACAAGCACTCAAAGCTATAAGAAACTCCGATATCACAAGGTTCACTTCAGAATATGTATTTATTACTCTTTCAAGTTTGAAGATTGATCACTCATCTACCTCCCATTACTATACTGGATGTCCGCTCTGTAACCGTAAAGAATGCTCTAAACACCCGAAAGTTAAAGAAAACAGATTGAGATTTGCTAACATTAGGTTTCATGATCCAGGTGAACAAATCGTTACTTTCGGGGCTACCGCTTTCCACAGAGAGGCCCTTCAGATATTAAAGCCAGTGTACAACCATCTCAAGATGTCTGATACTGAATTTGTCGATTGGTTGACAAGTACTGACACAAAAATACAAAATGATGTTCAGAATGAATACAGCAGAGCACTCATTGCAAGTATCAGCTTTATGAAATACCGTTGTATTTTTGAACAAAACAATTTCAATCTACAATGGATTCTTAAAGGCGTTATAGACGCCCAAAGATGACCACCGGTAATTTAACATCCTGGAACATACACACAAAAAACACCAAAAAAATAGAAAAAACCTTTTAAAAAACAGAAAAAACTACGACAAAAACCAAAAAACAATACTTCTTTCACTTCTTTAATTACATTTACTCATTACTTTCGAAAATCAACTGTGTTATGTTCCGGATAAGAATTGTTTCAATCTAATTTGATTGTTTAATCTTATAAATTATTCCTTGTAGATTAACTAAGATTCTCTGATCGATATAACCAGGTCTACATTGTAAAAGTTAATTATGTTTAATTCCTGAGCCATAATAGAATTCATAAAATAATTTAAAAACTTCCACGAATACACAAAACAAAAGAAGAAGACAAATCAAAGTGGATAAATAAACTTCTTGTTCTGCAAGTCAGTAAGATCCATCATAGATAGATCAACTTCCCTCTCTATTGCATTTCCTTCCTCATCAACATCAGCAACATGTCCCCTGTCTTCAAAAGTCTTACCAAGTCTGATATCCTCCAAATATTGTAGTCTTTCCTTGTTTCTTTTGCTTAGAATGTATCTAATTATTTGCAAAATAATTGGAGACAGGGTAAAACTGCAAATAATAATTACAATCCAAGCAGGATAATATCTTGGTTTGTTCTTTGCCCTCCACAGTTGAGGAGCAATGAAGTTAGATATAGCATATGAGATAGACCAGATAACAGTTCTCACAAGTCTCTTGGTGTAACCTGCTGAAGAAGACTGAGACCAAGAGAATGTAGCAATAAATGCAACTCCACTGCAGTTAGTTAAGAAAACACCTGCCAATATACCATAACTGTGGTGTATTGGTAAACAAACACACAATAAGCCACCAAAGAGTGCTACTATCAAGAAGGCGGTACCAACATGAGCAGTCTGGGATCTGAAAATAGAGAGACAAATAGAACCAGCAATAGAAGAAACAGTACTCCAACCTGATGAAGCGACTGATACTAAAGTAGACTGAAGATTAGAGAAACCGAGATTCTTATAGATGATACTTGCTTGGAAGATGATATTATTACACATCATGTTTAAAAATACAAACACAGCAAAAAGCCAAGTAATAGGGTCTTTCAAAGTTTCATAAACTTGATCTTTTTTCATAGTCTTCTGTTCAATAGATGAGTTGGTATGTTTTTTAATTCTTTTGATAACATGAACTCTCTGAACTGGTGTAAAAAATCTATATGTAGCTGGATTATCTGGGTAGAAAAAGAAAGAAGCCACAGAAAGAATAAAAGACATTCCTCCAATGATACCCCAATATACTTTCCATGGACGGACATTTGGAATGAACTGAATACCATACGAAACTAAGCCACCTGGGATACCTTGGGCAATACAACTAATCCAGAAGAGTGGTGCAACAATTGCTTGTTCTGGTGGAGTAAACCACATTGCAATTGTATGTTCCAGACATGGAGTAACACCACTCTCGAAGAAACCTAGGAAGAATCTGATAGCAGCAAGTCCTGAAAAACTGGATGCTGTTAACTGTAATAAAGTAATCATTGACCATATAAGTGTGGTACCCGAGATGTAGTAAGACATTCTAACTCTTTGGAATATGTAGTGACTTGGTACTTGACCAAGCAAATAACCCACATAAAAAATAGTTGTGGTATTACTATAACTAGCCTGATCAAGCCCGGTATCTTCAAACAGTCCTAGAAGAGTACCGTAACCCATGGCATTCTTATCCAAGAAAAGCATGAAGTTAACACAGAAGACTATTGGGAAGATTCTAAGCCAAATCTTAAGTTTGAGTCTGGATTCAACAGCAGAAGTGAGCTCACCAGCTTGATCCTCATATTGTTAAAAAGTTTCAGGGAAACATCTGCCTCCTGTGTCTTGATAACTCTTTCATTATCAATTTCAGAATTATTGTCAGTGATAGTACCGACTTCAATAACGTGGTTGTCCTTCTCACTCATTATAATGATCTTGTGATATTATATTTCGCTAAGGGTTGAGCAAATATAAAACGTTCTTGACCAACATCGTTGCATAACTAATGGCCGATGGGTCAATTTATATCATTTCTGAGATATTGTGTTCTTTTAATAAGACTGATCAATATGAGTCATCGATCTTTGAATATTGGAGAGTCGATAGATAGAGAGACTGAAGCGTAGAGAAGTCGCAACGGTCTCCCGAAACGGAAGTGCAAGCTGATAAGAAATGGGGTACTATCAATCACAGTTACACCACAGTTACACCACAAGAAAACAAGGAGATCCCAGAGTTAGACTGAAAATATCAAAACATAATGACTCAACAGTTGAAATTGTCACATTAATTTTTCAAGAGCCTAACATTTAAATTGATCGGATATATGCGATTGGTCTGGAGCTTTCAGTTTGACACCAATTTCTGTGACAACCCCCTATTAATTTGTTACGCGCGAGGAAAACAATCTTTGATAACAATGGCAGACCCCTCGCTAATGGCACCACCGACAATATTCCACTTTGGGTAAACGTGGCGCACGTTTAAATTAAATTCAACCGATTCGTCTTCAATATATGGGTAACTTGACTATATCTGCAATTTTAATACACAATTAATCGGTAATGCTCTATAATTGCAAGGTGCACTATACGTTGTACCTTGGTATACTTCGTCCCTGTATACACGATACTTCTACATAGTATAAATCATAAATTGTTAGAGTGATCATTTTAATATCATAATTTCAAGCTTATAACCATCATCAGATAGCTGTGTACAATTCCCAAAAAGTGTCAATTGTGCGAAGGTGGATTTAACTTCATCAGTTCGAAAGATACACGATGCTGCATATAAACAGTCAGGAAATGAATTCTGTGATTATAATTTCTCATTAAATGAGGATAATGATGCGAAAGTTATGATTGATAGACAATCATATGAGCCCCAATCAGGATAAGAGAAAAAGCCACAAATAAATGTACCTGTTAATATATGCAAATATCAAGCTTGAAATATGGCAACTCATGAATCTACACCAGTTATTCTATAAGATCCCCTATTTTGAAAGATAAATAGTACATAATTTCAGATAAATGAAATAAACTCATGAACAAAGTCTTGGAAAGGGATAGTAGCAATTCCATTTCCTTGTGAGTCAAATTTCTTGAATATATTCGTACAACGCAAAAGCCATATCAAACTCTCAACAAACATGTCAAATCTTAAGGACATTGGTTTATTAGAATTGAAATCACCAAACTTTTGAAATACAAAAAGTACAATATCCGTTGGTAGTCTATAACCGAAACTTTCTAATGCTGTTTGATACTCACCAAATGAGATTTTCCCATTTTGATCTACATCATACCTTTGGAATGCTTTTCTCCAATGTAAAATGTAACTCCACAAATCATAAAACTCCTTGAATTCAATTGCACTAGAGCCATCAGTATCAAATAGACGAATCATAAGTCTTAATGTACTTGAATTGAACTGTGAACCATCATTATTAAGCAGAGCAGTTCCTAATTCTTCTTCAGTGAGTCTTCCATCTCTGTTACGATCAGCCCTATCAAAGATATCTCGAAGCTGACGCTCTAGAACCTGGGCTGCGGAAGGTTGAGACTGTTGTTGTTGTTGTTGTTGTTGCTGTGGAGGAGGCGGAAGTGGAGGAGCTGAGGTTGTTTGTTGATAGTGCGATTGTTGTGTATATCCTTGCTGTTGAAGCTGATGCTGTGGTTGGTAAGATCCCTTATTAGACGATGGTGAAGATACGCTATCCGTCATTACCATTGATCCATTTCTACTTTGCACTCTTTGACTCTGTGGTAACGGTGGAACATTATGTACAGGTCTTTGAGCATAGGCAACCTGTTGTGGTCTCATTGTTTGAACATGCTGCTGCTGCTGCTGTGGAGGAAGACGAGAAGGGGTTTGGTATTGACGAGAATTCATCATGACTGGACTAGGACGAGAATGGATGCTATTTAATGTTTGTGATGATGGTGAAGCCCTTCGCTGGTTGTTTGTTTGACCCCTTCCAAAGGCCTGTGCAGGGGTTGGAAAGTTCTGATTGTGGTTAGTTTCTATTTCATGTTCCTCATACTGCAATGAGAGTGCATTTTTACATACCATTAGATCATCTCCTGACATTTGGCTGCTATGTTCAATGAAAATTGTGTTGATTTGTTGATTGTATCATTGATCGTCGTAATTTCGGGCCGCTTAAATTTGAAACATCCACAATCGCCAGAACCTCATCCGCGATTATATTTAGATTCACTTAGCCAAACAAAGAACTTCTAGACACAGCGAAAGAACTATTTATTTCTATTGATAGTTGTTCTACATAGGAGAATTTTTAACCATTTTTTTCCATTCTTTGTCTAAATAATATACAGTAACTCAAAGAGAGGACAAAAGGAAAGAACACCAGCTAGACATAAAGCCACATTCAACTGGATCCAGACAAACATCTCCAGAGATTGGATATAATATATATATATGTAGATATATATTCTTTTTCATTTCATTAACTCATTAAACTTGGGCAGCCTTCAAGGAAGAAGCTCTTCTCTTCTTAACCTCAGCCTTCTCAGCCTTTTTCTCATGCAATCTCTGGGCCAACAATTGAGCGTACTCAGCAGCAGCATCCTTCTGAGCTTGAGCATTCTTAACTTTCTGGGCCTTCAAGTTTCTCTTTCTCTGCAAAGTCTGTGGGGTAACAAGACGTTGAATCTTTGGAGCCTTAGTGTACTTCTTTTCACCTTTAACAATCTCTCTTCTAATAACGTATTGTCTAACGTCATCCTCCTTGGACAAACCGAAGAACTTTCTAATGTTGTTAGCTCTCTTTGGACCCAATCTCTTTGGAACTTGAGTATCAGTCAAACCGGCAAGTTCAGCTTCACCTTGCTTGACAATGACAAGAGACAAGACAGCGAGGTCAGCACCAACAATAGCACCTCTGACAGACTTTCTCTTTCTCTCACCAGTTCTTCTGGATCTGTAACAAGAGACATCCTTGGTAAGGAGCAACTTAACACGGTTTGGCAACAAAACACCCTGCTTCATTGGGAAACCTTGCTTGTCGTTACCACCTGTGATTTTGAAGATGTAACCCTTGAACTCGTCACCGACAGAGTCACCTTCAACTTCTTGACCAATTCTCTTTTCGTAGAAGACACGGAGACGGTGCTCGTCATCGATTTCAAATGTCTTTTGGGAACCGTTAGCTGGGTAAGCGATATTCAATTTCATTTTGACTGATGTTTTTAATCAAAGCTTTTGCTAATCTGTTTAAACCTGCTTCTGGTGCAACTTTTCACTTGATGTTTTACTGAAAAGTTCGCGTTGTGAAAATCCTGTAGTTTTGGACTCTGGGAGCCCTAATCTCACACACGTGACTTCGAAATAGGGCAGCAGTCAACTACATAATAACTTTATCTTTTAAATATTATACTACAATCAAACGTTCTAGATTATAAAACGTCAAAAGATTAACCGAACAGCTTCTTTTAGATTAAATTTCCTTTTTTACAAAATACACATAACCGTAGGAAACTTAGTTTCTTCTCTGGAAACCACCTCTTCTTGGTCTCTCTGGGGCAGCCTCCTGCAATCTGGTCTGTGGCAAGATACCCTCTGGGACGTGCAAGTACTCACGCAAGTACTCAACACCCTCGTCAGTGAGGGTGTAGTAGTAGTATTGCCAAGAGAACTGGGTCTTAACGAAACCCTTAGAAGTCAAAGACTGCAAAGCCTTGATGACATACAAGTTCTTGGTGTCAATGTCCTCGTGCTTGGCCTGGTTGAAGTCCTTCTTGGCGACAACAACACCCTCTGTTAATAGATTGTTAGTATCACTGTGTTTAGAATAGATTAAACGTCCTTGAGGATTGAATAGAAGAACCAATTGAGATACCCAAGTTGATGAATCGAAGAGAATCTGTAAGTGCTAAATTATGACAATACAATGTTGGCCCTCTTTGCATTCCATTAACTTTGATGAAAATAGATAGATCTGTGGCTTGGTATTTCGGTGAATGAATAATGGGTAATGAGTTGTACGTGTTCCAGCTTTGGTACTGCAATGACTTAAATGGCGATCGGATGATTCAACTTAAGACACCGTTGGACTTAGAAACTAACGATGTGATACTTTATTGCTCCATTGAATGTAATTAGAAGTGTGATATTGATATTCTAACATGTTTTGTGTTGATGTTGATGGTATATTTCTCTTCGTGATACTTATTTCACAGGCTCTCTGGAATAACTCTGGATAGATCATTGTGGTTTCTTCTATTCAAGAACGTGGTAAAATCATGACATACCACTGAACAAGTACTTGTGAATCTTGTCTCTGTCCTCCTTTGGAATCAACATATTGTTCTATGGTTTGGATAGTTTATACTTGACCTTTGTGTGGTGAGTGATGAACAGTTGAACTTTTACTTTTTCACCGCGTCCGTGGGACAGTGCAATTTTTTCTGCTGTGTGTCCCATAACATAAATCGAGCATTCAGTACTGACAGTTTTTTCGCCAGCGCTCCACTGTGCTAGCTGAGAACCCTTTTTCGCGCTTCGTTATGGGCGATTCGCTGTGTGTCGTTACAACTGAACAATTTCGCGGTCAGATATTTACGCCGACAAAGACTAGTTTTTTGGTGTATAACAGCGTATATTTGAGACCAACAAAAATGACTGCCCTAATAATATCACGTGATAACGCGCTCCATCCACGAAGCCCTAATTACCTTACCCTTTTTGCGAATCCCGGGGTGACAAAGGAGGGCCCAGTCGGAGATAGTCATTAGGGGAGTGAGACTTGACACATCCTCAATATAACAAAGAGCACCGTTAGAGGAGGCAAACAATTTTTAGTATCATTGATGTCAATAAAGCTTCCGGATGATGGTGAATCACAATTGCGGCTCTCAGAATCAGCTATAGATCAAACTGATTCCCAATCCGTGATTTCATTTAATTCTAAGTTTCGTAAGTCGGTGCTTTATCGTTTAATCAAATATCAATCGGGCTTCAAGCTTCTGTATCTACCACCGCTCAATTGGGCAATGTTGCTCGTCTTTCTTTCACTTCTATATAAACTAATTCACAAGTATGAGTCGATGTATGAAAGAAGTGTTCTCTTGACAACAATTACTACAAATACATTACTGTTTGGCCTATCAGACACACTTGCACAGAGTATATCATGTGTGATTGATGTAATATCACAACAACGTTCCGTGAGACTAAGGAATGTACCATCATCAATATCACTTGAATATTATCAACCAAGCCCAATGTTGGGTTCTAGGGACGACCCAGATGATTCATTCTATTCAGATTATGGTGATACCAGAAGAACACGACACAGACAAAATAGCATTCAATCTATTCATTCACATCAGCCTTTATCAGAACAAACTGACACAGATGTTTTCAACCTACGAAGATTCTTAGGATTTGTATTCTGGGGATCAAGCTTATCGTTTGTTCAAGTTGGATGGTATTGGGTATTGAATCATTTCTTTACGACGGATCCAACTTTAGTCTCAGTTTTTGAGAGAGTCTTATCTGATCAACTATTCTATTCTCCAATTTCACTTTTCTGTTTCTTTACTTATTCAAACTTTGTCCTTGAAGGTGGTGATAAAGTTACACTCTCAGAAAAGATTAGTAAAATTTATCTCTCTACGCTCGTTGCCAATTGGTGTGTTTGGCCATTGGTTCAATTTATCAACTTTCTCGTAATGCCAAGACGATTCCAGGTACCGTTTTCTTCATCAGGTAAGTTAATATCAATTGTATCTATTTGAAATTTTACTAACAATTTTCGATTTAGTTGGTGTCATTTGGAATTGTTTCCTCTCTATGAGAAATGCTTCAAACTAGGCTCTAATTGGTATATTCCTTTGAATTACCACCTCATTTTAGTATACAACTTACAAATTAACGCATTATTATTAATAATCAAATTTTATTTCAACCTGTGATCTCTCTTTCTTTTTGTTCCTTCCTTTTTAGAACTTCTGGTTGATGTTTGTGGGGGATTAGTGGTAGTGGTGATGCGCGACTGAGCCTGTCGACAATTTTTCAACAGCTTCGGGAATAGGTTAATCATAGTTACACCAAGTTATTGAAGGCATCATTAACCACCATCCCCATTTTCCCTCCATTATATACACACATAATGAGCACCAACACACTTGTAACAAAGCCAGCACAGAGACCTGACAGTATTGAGGAGATTCTCTCCACACTTAAGAGATATGACGCTGCTGTTGTCAAGGACCTTGAAGAGTACCTCCAAGAACAATACACAGGTGGATTCAGTGATGTGAACTCCAACTTGGCATTACTTAAGCTTTACGAGTTGAGTGATGACACCACTGATGAGAGAGAACACTATACAATCAAGGCCCTTGTGAAGGGTCTCACTCAATATGATGATCAAGATTTTACACTCTACCTTCATCTCCTTCCTTCATACGTGTTGACCACTAAGACCGAATATACCACTAAGATCCAGAATCTTGTGTCACTTTATGAGCTTCTTGTTATGAACAAATTTGAAGAGTTTGAGGCCAAAAACAAGGAATTTGGATCTATTGTTGATGAATCAAACCTCAAGAGCATTGCTTCCACATTCAACAAGAACAAGGCCTCCAAGTTTATGATCAGGGATGTTGCTTCTGAGGATGTTCCAACCTCTAAGCTTTCTAAGGTTATTGGCCAATTGCTCTAAATAAATAAAAAATTGTTGAACCCGATATAATCATGATATTTTTGAGGACTTATTGTGGGTAATATTGGACTTTAATAATAGGTAACCATGATTCCAGAATGGGAGTAAATGAAAAAAAAATGTAAATTATTGAAGAACCATCACTTGTAGAACTATCACTCGTAAAACTCGTTTTCTAATCAAGTAACAAAGGATTAATTAGTACTTCATAGCAGCTCATCTGCAATTTCCCTTTCGGGACGGTACGGACACACCATTTGTATAAATTTTTTATGGTGCATCCCGCAGAGCTCTCTATTTTGCAAACTACACAGGTCTAACAAACAATCCGTTAATTCGCCTATTCACCGGAGATCTTCGACATGGTAGCTAAAAGAAGAAGATCCGATGCGGATAGCAAGAAGAAGGAGTCTCCTCTTGTTAGGCAGGATGCCACAGCAGCTCCATCAAAATCTGTTTTAGAGCAGAGTGAAGTGTCCTTCCCCAGAGGTGGTGCTTCTGCTTTAACTGCCTTAGAGTTGAAGGAAGTTGCCAACGAAGCAGCAAGAGATGTGCTTTTTGAGAATGAAGGTGCAGCTTCTTCAAAATCTGATTCCACTCAAAGACCAAACAAGAAGAAGAAAATTGCAAAGTCTGTAAAGAGTACAGACGATGAGGGTAAAATTGATATCCCAATTGAGAGTCTTTCGTACAAGAGATTAATGGCAGGTACACTTGTCCTTGGTCAGATTATCGAACTCAATCGTACAGATATCGTCTTATCTCTTCCAGATAACCTTGTCGGTTATGTTCCTATCACCAGTGTTTCCCCTCTTCTCACAAAGGCTCTTGAGTCTATTGATGCAAGTGATGATGAAGAATCTGATAATGAGGTCTCTGATGAAGAAGATTCACACAAGATTACCTCTGGTAAGTCAAAAGCCACTTCTATCCCAGAACTTTCCAATATGTTCAAGATTGGTCAGTGGTTGCGTGCCGTTGTAATTGAATCTGTATCGGTTGCCAATAAGAAGAAAAATCAAAAGAAGAGAATTCAATTATCGATCGAACCAGAAAAGGCCAACAAGGCACTCGATGAGGACGATCTTACCTTCAACACTACATTACAGGTTGCTATCAAATCCATTGAAGACCATGGTGCTATTCTTGACACAGGTAAAGACATTGGTGCCTTCGTCTCAAAGAAAGAGGTCACTGAAGCAGGATATGACTTTGACAAGTTAGTAATCGGCTCTGTCTTCCTTTCTACAATCGCTAATAAGTCTGCTCGTACATTGACCGTCAAGTTCAAGGTTAATAAGAAAGTTGCCATTTCAACAATCTCCTCAATCGATGCCATTGTTCCAGGTAACTTGGTTGAAGTCTTGGTGAGCGATGTCAAGAACGATGGTCTCTTAACTAGAGCTTATGGTATGATTGATGCTACTGCTAACTTGTCTCACTGTGGTGCTTACAAAATCGATGATCTTAAGCACAAGTACGCTATTGGCTCTAAAGTCAAGGCCCGTGTGATAGCTGTTCTTGTTGCCAATGACTCAAAGAAGTTGATGTTATCTGTAACTCCAAATGCTATGAATATGGACATCACAACCACAGAAGAAGCACTTTCCGCATTCCCAATTGGTCATATATTCGAAAGCGTTGAAGTTCTAGGACAGGACTCCAACTACATTTATGTGTCTATAACTGGTGACAGATTTGGACAGATTCACATCTCTCGTATTGACAGTTCCAAGTCAAACCTCAGCGTCTTTTATGCAGCTGGATCAACACATAAGGCCAGGGTTCTTGGTTATTCACAAATTGATCAACACTACACACTTACATTTGACCCATCTGTGATCAACCAAAAATATCTTCGTCCACAAGACGTCCCAGTTGGTGAGCTCGTTGTTGCCGAGGTCGTTTCTGCCTCTGATACTGGCCTCCAGGTTAAAATCTTTGACAAGTTTGAAGCACATGTTTCTCCAGCACACATGAGTGATGTTAAACTCATTTATCCAGAGAGAAAGTTCAAGATTGGTTCCAAGGTTAAGGGTCGTGTTCTTAGCGTTTCCAAGTTCAAGTCTGAAATTTCCTTGACTCTTAAAAAGTCTCTCGTTGGTATGGAGAATGTCATTACAACATTTGAGGACTTGAAAGTTGGTGACAGAACATCAGCCTCCGTTCTTGCATTCAAGCCAAGTGGTGTTATTGTTTCATTCTTTGGATCCGTCAAAGCCTATCTTCCAAAGTCTGAGATTAGTGAAACCTTTGTCAGAAAGCCAGAGGATCATCTTCGTCTTGGTCAAACCATCACGGTTAGAATCAGCTCCGTTGATTCCGTCTCTAAAAGGGCTATTGTCAGTTGTAGACTCTCCGAAGAGTCCACAGAAGCACAAAAGAAAGCATTGAGTGAGCTTGTCGTCGGAAGATCTATTATCAACGCACAAATCGTCGAAAAGACTAAAGAATCCGTTGTTGTGGAACTCCCAGGTAACAACTTGAGGGGTGTTATCTTTGCTGGACAATTATCTGATGGTAACTTTGAACAGAACCGTGCTATTTTGAAAAGACTCTCTGTTGGTTCTTCTATTGAGGGTCTTGTCTTGGATAAAGATTCTCGTTCTAGAATCTTTAATCTTTCTGCCAAGAAGAGTCTTATGGATGCCGCTAAAAACGAAACTCTTCCTGTTAAGTTTAAAGATATTTCAATCACCGATGAACTTATTCCTGGTTATGTCAAATCAGTTACTAACAAGGGTGTGTTTGTGGCATTTGGCTCAAAGCTTGTTGGACTTATTCTCGCCAAGTACGCAACTGATCGTCCAGTCGATGATTTAAGTTCAATCTTCCATGTTAATCAATCGGTATCCGTCCGCGTATTAAGAGTTGATGAGGAAAATAAGAGATTCTTGCTTACCTTGAAAGAGAAGAGAGAAAATTCTACCACTTCAGCAGTAAATCCAATTGACAAATCCATCAAGGGGATTGAAGATCTTGTTCCTGGTAGAATTACTGAAGCTCAGATCAAGAGTGTTAAGCAGACTCAGTTGAACGTTCAGCTTGCCGATAACATCCAAGGTCGTATTGACGTTTCTCAGATCTTTGACTCATATGATGAGATTAAGGAGCCATTATACCCATTGTCACAATTCAAGAAAGGTGATATTTTGAAGGTGAAGGTGATTGGTTATCATGATGCTCGTAATCACAGATTCCTTCCAATTTCCCACAAGAAATCTAGGGATACCATCTTGGAGCTTACAGCCAAGCCTTCTGATATTAAAAAGGATTCCTTTGAGCCACTTACATTGGAGAAGGTTTCTATTGGTTCCGAGGAATTGGTTTTCATTAACAACGCCACTACTGGTTTCTTCTTCGTCAGTTTATCTCCAACTGTGAGAGGTAGAATCTCACTTATGGATCTCACAACTGATGCTTCTAAATTGGAAGATCTTGACGACTCATTCCCAATTGGTTCTGCTTTACTTGCGAAGGTTAAAGAGATCGATGCGGAACGTAACTCTGTTCGTTTGACTGCTAGAGACGATAGCGTGACCTCCTTTGATGACATCAAGATCGGCGCTACCTTGCCATCTCGTGTCTTGAGAGTTTCTGAGAACTTCGTTGTCGTTGAGCTTTCTGAGAATGTTTCTGCAATTTCTTTCATCACAGATGCTCTTGATGATTACACCAAGAAGCTTGAGGATGTTTTCTCCAAGAACGATATTTGTTCCGCTACTGTATTGGACCGCGACGTCAGTAACAAGAAGATTTACGTTTCTCTTCGTTCCAGCAACGCCACCGATAAACTTATTGCCTCTTCATCTGATTTGAAGCGTGGTGATATTGTTCGTGGATTTGTTAAGAATGTTACCGATAAGGGTGTATTTGTCTCTGTTGGTCGTACTGTGACTGCTTATGTCAAGGTTAGTGATCTTTCTGATTCCTTTATCAAGGATTGGAAGAAGTTTTACAAAGTCCACATGCCTGTATTGGGTAAGGTGATCAATGCCGACTCTGATGGAAATGTCACTCTTACTTTGAAAGAATCTGAGGTTAATGGTGAGTTGAACATTCTTAAACGTTTCGAGGACTTGAAGGTAGATGATATCTTTGAAGGTTCTGTTAAGAGAGTCACCGACTTTGGTGTATTTGTCAAACTTGATGGAACTCTCAATGTTACTGGTTTATGTCATCACTCCCAGGTATCTGACAACGCTGTCAGTGACATGAATGCTCTCTTCGGTGAAGGTGATAGAGTCAAGGTTAAAGTTTTGGCTGTCGACAAAGTCAAGAAGCAATTATCGCTCGGTATGAAAGCATCTTACTTCCACAACGATGCTGATGCTGATGAAGATTCTGATTCCGATGAAGGGGAATTATTAGAGAACTCAGATGACGAGGAGATTGAACAGGATGATGAAGATGAAGAAGAAGAAGATAGTGACGATGATGTTGAAATTGGGGAAGCTGCTTTCGACAGTGATGACGATAACAGTGATACTGATGACGAAGAAATGATTGATGAAGACAAGGAAACAACAGCTGTTACCTCCGTTGGTTTGGGTGCTTCAGGTTTCGATTGGACTGCCTCTATTTTGGATCAAGCACAGGATGATGAGTCCAGTGACGAAGATGACTTAGTTGAGGTGAGATCCAAGAAGAAAAAGAGATCTAAAGAAACAGTTGAAGATTCAACTGGTGATATCAACACCAAGGCACCACAGTCGGTTTCAGATTTCGAGAGATTGATCATTGGTAACCCTAACTCTTCTATTGTTTGGATGAACTACATGGCATTCCAACTTCAACTCAGTGAAGTTGACAAAGCTCGTGAGATTGGTGAACGTGCCCTCAAGACCATTAATTACCGTGAAGAGCAGGAGAAGTTGAATATTTGGATTGCTTTGCTCAATTTGGAGAATACTTTTGGTACAGATGATACACTTGAGGATACATTCAAGCGTTCAAATGAGTACATGGAGCCATTGATCATGCACCAGAAGATGTGCAGTATCTATGTTATGTCTGAAAAATTCAACAAGGCTGAGGCTCTCTTTAGAATCATGGCTAAGAAGTTTGGAAAATCATCTGTTGCCGTTTGGGTTAACTATGGTTCATACTTACTTGATCGTTCCAAGAGTGAGAAAGCTCGTGAAGTGTTGGCTTCTGCTTTGAATGTACTTCCAAAGCGTGATCACATTGAAACTGTAAGAAAGTTTGCTCAGTTGGAATTTACCAAGGGTGATCCAGAGCAAGGTAGAACACTGTTTGAAGGTCTTCTTGTTGATGTTCCAAAGCGTATTGATCTTTGGAATGTTTACATCGATCAAGAGATCAAGAAGGGTGAGAAACAGAAGACAGAGGATTTGTTTGAGAGAGTATTCACAAGAAAACTCAACCGTAAACAGGCCAAATTCTTCTTTGGTAAATGGTTGTCATTTGAAGAGGAGAAGGGTGATTCTAAGGCTGCTGACTACGTGAAGGCTAAGGCTCAAGAATACGTTCAAAGTCACTGAAAAAAACATTAATAGGGGAATAAACTAAAGAGAAGGTGTTATCATGTACATTATAAATATATCTATGCATTCATTGTATTTTTTTTGTAATCAAATAGTTTCGACCCTTAATACTAAACGGCTCGGGGGAGAATTCATATAGACAATCGGACATGCCACAAAAACGGAGTGTAAGCTAAAACATTAAAATTTAATTAATTATTATACTAATTAATGTAATTAATGTAGTTATTGTAATTGATTATAAGGATAAACAGAGATAAATATCAACAATTTTATTTAAAAGATGTCAAAAGTTTTTAAAGTCATTGCAATTTCTTCAATTGTTTTATTATGTTGGGCACTCGCCATATCATTCCCATCCACTTTACACTTCTCCAGTACTTCTTCCTCAAATGATAAGATCTTATCCTTGAAAGCTATACAGCAATTCATGTCTTGTTGTGAGTTCACAAGCAATGTTCAATGTTTCAAACGTTATAGATTACATATATTACGGGATCTGAAGAGAAACATTAGTGAAGAATCATTTCAAGATTTATCTCAGTAAGTTTACAATTGGCATTTTCTTTTACCTATTTTAATACTAACATGTATGAAAACAGATGCTTGAATGGTATTTTAGGAGAAGATCAAGAGAATGTTGTCCTTTTCCAGTTATCTTGGTGTATGCATCAATCAAAGATTGAAGATCATTATAGCCAGTTACAAGAAACATCCCATAAGAGAAATGCATTCCATAACTTTCCAAAATTAGGTCTTGGTAACTATGAACTGATATTTTGGACAATGATCATTTCCATTTGTTTGATGATTCTGATCAGTCCAGTTTTCTTCCAATCCAATGCTGAAGATGATATTACTTGTCAGAAAATTGCAGATGACAAAACTGCCAGAGAACAACAAAGATCAAACCCTGTTATAATCAAAATCCATGATGAAGTATTTGATTTGTCCAAAGAAGCAGATCTTCAGAGATGGAGAGAAAAATTCAAGTCTGTGAAGTCACCTGAGCATGGGACTATTAACGTTGATGACGACCAACTTTTCAAAAGATCAAAGAGAGCTCGCACAGATATAAATATCCATGATCCATCAAAACCTGTTCCATCAGTTTTACATTTCCCAAGGCTTGATCATAGAGGACGTGCACATCATCGTGTTTTCCTTCCTGGACGTGGATGGCTCTCTGTGAATGAAGTTGAGAAGGAGCGTACAGAACTTCTTTCCCAGTTAGGCATCTCTAAGGCACCAATTCCAAATAAAAGATCTAAAAAATCATATAGGGACCTTTATAAATCAGCTTAAAAAGTTGTTGACAATGTTATGTATTTTGTATGTGCGTAGGTGTGTGTTTGTGTGGGGGGCGGGGGTGTTTTTGATTAGCGAAAAATAGAAATGTCACATAACGCTTCGCTTCCGAATAAACCTTTTCTTTTGATTTGACATAAAAAAACCCAGAAGACGGAAAGGCTTATATATGGAAGACCCTTATAAACAGATAAGATTTCACATAAGCATTGACCTTAAATCCTTAGACGATCTTCCCGAGTCTTTAGACTGTATTGCTAATCTTTCAATTGATCCATCGGCTGATAAGGTTGATGATACACAATTTGATTATAGAGTTTCTAAGATTTCAATTATGGATGGTGATGTAAAGATGGGCGACGGTAAACATTCAGTTCAGCCTTTAAAGGCCAAGTATATGGGGTATGGTGTTGTTAGGCTTTACAGGGAGTATATTGAGTCTAAAAAGGTTAGTGATGAGATTGAAGTTGATTCTGATGACACAACTGTTGCAATTGTGGCAATTCCAAATTATTTTTCACCGACGGATGTTCTTGGGTTCCTTGGTGAAGGTATAATTAGTCGAGTCTCTCATTTTAGAATGGTTAAAAGTGACAATCCAAATAGATTCATGGTACTGATGAAATTTAGATCAAATGAAACTGCAAGATCATTTCAAGACTCGTTTAATGGGAAGCCTTTTAATGCTATGGAATCTGAAATTTGTCGTGTTATCTTTGTTAAGTCCGTTATTTTCAAACCTTTAAACACCTCAAATGTCAGTGGTATTCCATATTTATTAGAAGATCCATTTACATTACAAGTTAAGAAATCAAAAGAACAAAAACTTGGAATTGGCTCAATAGTTAAAGAACTTCCAACATGTCCAGTTTGTTTAGAAAGAATGGACTCAGATATTACAGGATTGATTACAATTTCATGTCAGCATTCATTTCATTGTAATTGTTTGAGCAAATGGAGAGATGATACATGTCCTGTTTGTCGATATTCAAATCTTTCTTTAGATCATTTAAAAAGTGAAATGACTCAACAATGTTCAGATTGTGGAGGAGTTGAAAACCTCTGGATTTGTTTAATTTGTGGTAATATTGGATGTGGTCGTTATAATTCAAAACATGCAATTGAACATTATAAAACTACTATGCATTGTTTCGCTATGGATATTTCAACTCAAAGAGTTTGGGATTATTCTGGTGATAACTATGTTCATAGATTATTACAAAATGAATCAGATGGTAAACTAGTTGAATTACATTCATGTTCATCAAGTGAGATTATAAGTTTATCACCAAGCTGTGATGATTTGAAGGATAAAAATAGAGATTATAGCATTGAATATTCAAATGTTCTATTGTCACAATTAGAATCTCAAAGAGAATATTATGAATCAAGAATTGCTGAATTTGCAGATTTAACTTCAAAGATTTCTAAAGAGAAGGATGAGAAGGATGAAAGAATAAAAGAATTAGCTTCATCTCTTGAAAAACTAAAAACTACTAATAACTTGGAGAAAGATATTAAGCTGGCTAAATCTTTAACTAGAACTTTCGAAAAAAAATGGAAAGATGAAAGACTAATAACGGAGAATTTATCAATCAATATGGAAAAACTTCAAAAGGAGAATAATGAAATCAAAGAATTTAATGACACATTAAAAGATCAACTCAATGATTTAATGAATCATTTAACACAAGCAGAACAATTTAAAGATGCTCCTGACGACTTAAAAAATGGAACAATTGTTATAAAACCGAAAAAAAAAGGAAGGAAGAGCTAAAAATAAATAGATATCACAACTACGATAACGAAAATACGAAGGTCAAAGACTTCTGTCATGTGCTTATCTTTCTTTATCGTAGCTTTTTTTTTTCTTTTTCGCCGATGTTCTTTTAGCCCCCGGCCGCGGGCCTAGGCTTTTGCCCCGGTGGACCGCAGTTATCTATGGGAGATGTTCGGGTGTTCCCGAAAGTTTTTTTTGTTATAAAGGAAGGATCGCAATGAGCTGAAATATCTCCACATAAAAGGAGGAGCTTTTTGTCTTTGTCTTTTCAAGTCCGTTTTATATTTGTCCCATCATAATGGCCAAGAACTCCATTAAATTACTCACCAACGACGTTCACTGTGGTTTGGCCGAGCTTGTTTCCAAGCGTCTCGGTCTCAAACTCACAGATGTTCACATTAAACGTGATTCTTGTGGTGAAGTCTCTTTCTCCATTAATGAATCTGTTCGTGATGAAGATATCTATATCATCATGCAAGTCGGTTCAGGTGTTGTTAATGACCGTGTCTTGGAATTACTCATTATGATCAACGCTTGTAAAACTGCATCTGCTCGTCGTATCACTGCTGTTATTCCGAACTTCCCATACGCTAGACAGGATCGTAAGGATAAATCAAGAGCTCCAATCACAGCTAAGCTTATGGCCGATATGCTTACAACAGCAGGATGTGACCATGTTATCACTATGGATCTTCATGCTTCACAAATTCAAGGTTTCTTTGATGTCCCTGTTGATAATTTGTATGCTGAGCCAAGTGTTGTTAGATATATTCGTGAACATATCGATTATAAAAATGCTATCATTGTTTCACCAGATGCCGGTGGTGCTAAGAGAGCAGCTGGTTTGGCTGACAGACTTGATTTAAACTTTGCTCTTATTCACAAAGAACGTGCTAGAGCAAATGAGGTGTCGAGGATGGTTTTGGTTGGAGATGTTACAGATAAAATTTGTTTGATTGTTGATGATATGGCTGATACCTGTGGTACACTGGCGAAAGCAGCAGAAATTCTCTTGGAGAATAATGCTAGATCTGTCATTGCCATTGTTACTCATGGTATTCTTAGTGGTAATGCCATTAACAACATCAATAAGTCTAAACTTGACCGTGTTGTCTGTACAAACACAGTGCCCTTCGAGGATAAACTTGCGTCATGTCCAAAACTTGATACTATCGACATTTCATCAGTCTTGGCTGAAGGTATTCGTCGTTTACATAATGGTGAGAGTATCTCTTACTTATTCCGCAATGCTCCTCTTTAACCATATTATTAATATATACATATATTAAAGTCCATATTCCATTGGTTCAAAGTCTTTTAATGATGTGTAGATAACACCTTGGTCTCCAATGTGTTTATGTTGATCACCATCCATCACTTTTAAAGCTCTATGATCTGGGACCCAAATCACATAAGCACCTGCTGCTTTACCAGCAGTGATACCTGGCAAGGCATCTTCAAAGACCAAACATTCATCAGGCTTAATTTTAGGCTCACCTTCAGGCAATTGTGAATTCAAAGACTCCAATGCGGCCAACCAAATATCCGGGAAAGGTTTACCCCTACCGACTGGAACACGAGAATCATCACCGGTGACAATGTGCTCACCAAATAATTCAAATCCTTTCGATTGTAAATGACCTGTTTTACGTTCAAAATTTATACGATTGGATGAAGTTGCAAGAGCAATTGGAATCTTTTTATCATGAAGATAGTTTAGTAACTCTTGAGCACCTGGTAAAAATGAACATTTCTTCCATTTAGACTCTTGTTTAACAATATTTTTAGCTATTAATTCTTCAGGTGTATATGGTAAATCATATGCTTCAATCAATAAACGAGAAGCATCTGGACCTGGACGTCCTTGTAATTGAATCTTAATATCCCAAGTGAGTTCACCTTTACCGTGCTCAGCGAGTAGTTCATTAGTCACCTCGGTGTAAATATCCTCAGTGTTGATCAACAACCCATCCATGTCTTTTCGAGAGTTAGTCCCTCCGAGATCTCAATTGTTCTATATAAAAAACTTACCAAAGAGACAAGCTCTGAATCTGAGAGAAACAGGGTTAGTTATGTTTCGTATCAACTTTCATCTTTTTGCTTACTTTTTATCCGGTGCCATCTTTGTTTGTTCTTTGTTCTTTGTTCGCTATTTGCGGTGTATTTCTATGTGTCTACGTCATTTCTAAGTGTTGTTGTTTTTTGTATCGCGCTTTAAACAATCTCATTTCATTCATTAGGTATATATAAATATCATAGCGGAGGTAAAGAATTTCTGCAAACTGGGCATTGTAACTTATACTTCATCCATGCCTCCAAACATTGTGTATGGAAGATATGACGACAAGGTGCCACCATATAAGCTCTTCTTTGTAAGAAAGTAGAAGCCTGATCCAAGTTAGATTTTAAAACTGGGACTTTAACACTGTTCATACAAATTGCACAATCAACAAGACACTGGCCATTGGAATGTTGTTTCAAGCTATGAGAAGAGTCATCTTCTGTTGCTTGTTCTTCACTGTCAATATGATTAACACCAAATCCTGCTTCCAAGTCTTCCTCAGTGAGTGCTGGGTGATAGTTATAAGTTTGTGGTAGTAAACTCTTTGGCAAGAAGAATCTTGCACCAAAGATTGCTTGTGACATTAAGATAGCCAATTGGAATGATAACCAAGAGACTATCACAAAGAAGAACTTTGGGTCATAATGGTGTTCAAATACATTGGTTTTAATGACAAAGATATAGAACAATGGAAGAGTTCTCACAATGGTGGAACCAATTATAAACCACCACTTAAAAGAACGATGAGATCCTCTAATGACATTTCTATAAGCTTGTGGTAACCAGTAAGAATTCAGTACAAACAAAACAAAATATTCAAAATTTTGTCTTGCTTGTTTAGACCACATCATAGAATTCATCATAATAAAAGTGAAAACTATTAATGTAAAGAAAAATCTGGTGTATATGACACCACTAACTTGAGATTCATCTTCTGGAGTTGTCGTTGGTGTAGTGTCTTGTCTTGTTCTTGGTAAACTTTCAGGATCATCAATTGGTCTTCCTTGAAGTGCAGTGAAAACATTCAAAGTTCTCTCATTTATCTGTGACATATAAATACTGATCATAAATCTCATTTCAAACATTGATGCCAATATAAAAGATAAGAAAGCACTAACAGTCAATGGTAAGTAAAGTTGATTTAATATAGCAGATGAAACAAGATAAATCATAGAAAGAGAACCATCAACCAAACTCATTAAACAAATTGACCAAAATGAAATTCTTGAAATTGTTGAAGGAGTATTTGTATAATTCATTTGCTTTACAGTTAATAAAATTTGACTGAAAAGTAAAATTATCCCTAAAATCACAGCTTTATGATAACTTTTGATTTTAATTTCTCTTCTAACTCCCGTAATTGCTGGTAACTCCAATTGAATACCACAATCTGGAGAATATAAAAATCCTGTAAAGTTCAAGTTTGGTACATTATTGAAATTTATAGGACGACCAATTGGTGAAGTTAATTCTTTATCAATCTCAGTCAATTGATCTTTTGTTAAATTCACAGTATTTAAATGGAAATATCCAATGAATTCACAATGTTTAGAAGTTTTTTCCATGAACTGTGTCAAATAATCAAAAGTTATATCATCATTAGCTTCTTCCTCTTTCTGGAAAAATGTACGTTCAAGGTATTCCAATGTTACATTTTTGGATAATTCATAATTATTCTCAGATAATGTCATATGTTGAATACCTCCATAAAGACTCATAAATTTAGCACTACTTGTCATTGTGATGATATTTCCAGTTTGAGGGTAATAGAAACCACGGGTCTCTATAGAATGCTTATCAACCTCATCATCATCCGAAATATCAAAATCAACACTAAGTAATTTGACTTGAGATTCCAATGGATTGAATCTTAAACGATTGATTGTTTCGATTGTCGAAATATCCATCGTTACTGAACCTTCTGGAATTGTGATATTACCAATCATCTTTGTCACTTCTAATACAGGATCTTCATTGAAGCTCAAAAGGTAACTTGGTAATTGTAATGGTAATAATTCATACGATGTATTTGTTAGTTGATATCTTCCCTTTGATGATGATGAAATATTTGTATAAAAGTTGTTATTATCATCAGTTTTTCCAATTTCTAAATCCAAAATCGATTGAGCTTTTAAAGTCAATTCGTTTGGTAAGATAGAATATGATTCATTTGGAATCCAATGATCATAATCTTTGCCTTTAATTGGATAACTCTGATTAACCTCACCATTAACAACATCGTTGTAACTAAGCATAAATCCTGTTAAATTACCAAAATTCTCATTATAACTACCATTTTGTAATAAATGATAGTTATGATAAAGTTGATTGCGGAACAAGCTTAACTTGGTATGTTCTTCTTCTGAATTAACAGGAGTAACAGGTGGTCCCGGTAAGATAAATGTAAAGAGAATTATTAAGAATATTAAATTATACCGGCTCATAATTACTCTTATCTTTCTGTTTCTTTATATTTTTGTTTGATTTACATATATAAATGCTTCAATGTTTGCCTCTCTTTCCATAATCTTAGAATAAACACCCGAACATCTTTAAACACACACCAAACGAGTTCGCGAGTTCGCGCATTCGCGGATAAATTCGCGGATAAATTTCGCGCTCTCAGGCAAAAAGATGTGGGGGAGCCTAAATGTTTTTTATTGTGGCATTGTGCATAACAAACAGCCCACAAAATTAAATTCTTCAGTTTTATTATTATGGTATGTTGAGATGATAGTAAAATGTAAATCGACATATAATATATCGATAGAATTTTATATTTTACTTGGTTTATTAAGGATTATAAGATATAGATTTATGAGCTATCTGTTCATATAAAGCGCAAAGTGGACCCCGACAGATGTGTCAAGCTGCCCCTCAGCTAATACCCCCTCCCCCGCCAGTTTAAAATATGCTAGATAAAAACGCATATATCGTAAATAACTGTAAAAAATATACGGAATATTGGAATATTCTATTACCCGCTTAATTCTAAACGTTATACTTTCTATTTAGTTATCCAATATCTAAGCTTGCTCATTAATCTTTCATTTCAGAACGAACTACAGTATTAGCATTTATAGTATTGTTTTACCTGTACAACTTATAAATCAGACTGTAAGACTCGAGAGTAGAGATCTGAGGTATGTATATATAGAGATGAGGTGTATGAGACCCCCCCCCCCCACACCACTCAGTATATAATATTTATAAAATACTTATTATATAGTCCTCTTCTTCAGAGTCAGGTGGTCGGGCTCCTGACTTTTTACTTTTTTTATTAGTGCCTTTCTGAAAGAGATTTTCTTTTCAGAAAGTGTCGGCCTCCATTAAAACACCACGTTATTTAATCATCCGACTTAGTGGGCCGGGTTGAAGATTTCTCCCCGAGCCCGAGAACAAGGCACCTTTTCAGTCTTGGACAAAAGAACTTGTTTTAATCTCTGATAATCGATCTAAACACCGTGATAGTTTGATATGTCATATCTTAAATCTTTAGTTTATTTGTTGTGTGTATGGGCCGTGCCTGGCTGAACACTCCTGTCACAGTAAAAAAAAATCAGAGAGCTCGTGGCTGAATGGGGCCTAACGCCGTACACCGGAGCCCGCATATTCTCATTTCAGCCCTTCCAACATCCCCTCTCAGACTCTGTAAATTCACTCTGAACCGTCCCCTGACTCTCTCAGTTTATTAAACTAGAAATATGTTATTAAGTGTAACGTGATACATTTGAAATTTTATATTGTTTAAATTAATTATACCAGTGCTATGGCAGAAGAGTCATGTAAACCTTTTAACGCACGATCTGTTAAGACTTGCAGTTCGCTCTTTACTTTTGTCCCCTAATCGTTGAACACGCTTCTTTATAGAACAAATAATGCCGCTCCTCTTTTGTACTTGATCGAACTCCGATGTAACCAACAATATTTTTTAAAGAACAAGGTTTAATTGAGCTCTGTAGTTGAACTCAACCGATCTCGCTGTCCGGTTATTGCAACTTCTGTAAGTTAACCCCCCCCCATGTAGTCATACAGTTTCAAATTTTAAAGTTGTTCTTTTGTCCCAGTTCCTGCCCCTCATGTGGGTTGGCATGCATTATGGTGGTCCCAGTTGGGTGTGAGTGGCCCAAGCTCAAATGAATCTATGCCTACACCATGGGTCATCAGTCTCAACAATGGTCCCTCAGTCTTTTAAAAACTATATAAACTGTTCATAGCCCCATGTATTTTTTTTTGGATTGAAACCTTTTATATCTGTATAAACACATTAAACAAATTAATTAAAGAAGAGAATATGAGTGACCTTACTCCAGACCTTGAGAAAGGTATCACAGCACAAGACTACTCTTCAACAGAATATGATCCACAAGGGATCCAACTGAAAGACACTGCTTATGAAAGCCCTGAAAATCCAATTTTAAGAGTTACAACTTCAACAAATGGTGATATTATTTATTTAGGAAAAAACGCTTACAACAAAAGGGAACTTGTTAATGCCTTTGCAGGTGATTTGAACCCGGGTATTCATGCTCAACCTTTTAGACCAATGGGTAACCCTGTACCACTTGGTCTTTCTGGTTTCTGTATTTGTTGCTTTGTTGTTTCATTGGTTAACTGTCAAGCTCGTGGTGTCACAAATGTTAATGTGATTGCAGCCTGTGCTTTATTCTTTGGTGGTATCATTGAAAGTGTTGCAGGTTTATGGTGTTTGGTTGTTGAGAATACATTTGCTGCTACAGCATTAGGTTCATTTGGTGGATTTTGGATGGGTTACGCTGGTATTTTAATTGATGCATTTGGTATTTCTTCAAGTTATTCTACTACAGCAGAATTGAATAATGCAATTGGATTTTATATGACAGCTTGGGTGATATTCTCATTTTTGATGTGGCTCTGTACTTTTAAAGCAACATGGCCTTTCTTTATCCTTTTCCTTCTCCTTTGGGTCTTCTTGATGTGTTTGGCAATTGGTTGTTTCACTGGTAATGTTCATGCTACTAAAGCAGGAGGTGTCTTGGGTCTTGTGGCAACTTTTGTTGGTTTCTACATCGTTTACGCCGGTACAGCTACTGGTCAAAACTCTTACCTTGTTATCCCAGCTACTCCAATGCCAGGTGCACCAACTGTTTAATAAATCAAAAATAAATTTTAATTCTATGTTGTTCTAATTCTTTTAGTAGTATTATATAAGTCGCATTATACAAGAAACAAATACTGTATTAAGATATTGCATTAGGCCAGCTAGACAAATGAAATTAATCTATTATATATAACAATCTTTTCACAATTCACTGGTATCAATAGACTGAATCTCTTCAAAGTAATGAGAAAGTGCTTCCCAGGCACCTGGAGCCAAGTCTTGGTTCAATGGAGCTCTACCGAGATAAGTCTCACCAAATCCTTGACTGGTGATACATTTTTTAATACCAATAACACCGAGCTTAACGACAATCTCCTCACCTCTAGTACAAATCAATTGAAGCTTTCTTGCAGTCTCTAAATCACCCTTTTGATAAGCATTATACAAATCAACGTAAATCTTTGGGAATGCACCACAGAGGGCATCAACAGTACCTTTACCACCTACAGTGAGAACTGGTAACAAAATCTGGCCCAATCCTGTGAACATATGGAAGTTGTTCTTACCAGAGTAGATGTCCTCGTGGAGACCAATCATAGCATGGTGAGCAACATCACCATGAGAGATCTTACAACCAACAATGTTTTTATGAGCTGAGAGAGTACAGACTGTAGCAGGGTCAACGTAGATACCATTGGTAACACCTGGGTAGACATAAATCATCACTGGGAGTACTGAATTGTCAGCAACTTCGGTATACCAATCAATAATACCTTGTTGTTTAATTGAAGCACCGAAGTAAGAAGATGGAAGAACTAAAGCATATGAAGCACCAGCTGCTTTAATAGATTCAATCTCTTTCAAAGCATCTTCTAAACAGTGTGCAGCAACACCACCGAGAATGGTCATATTTGGAACTGCTTCATGAACCTTTGAAATAATGCTAGCACGTTCCTTTTGTGTTAAATGAACATTCTCACCGGTTGATCCCATAAGGACAAGACCAGCGATTCCATTCTTTTCAAGGTATTTAGCATGAGCTGCCTGTGTATCATAATCAATTGTCTTACAATCTTTCTTAAAGAAAGTTGGAACTGGTGTATAGACACCTGGTGCTGGAGGAGTGGACATTATAAAAGTTAAAATTAAAGAATTCAACTAAAACAAAGAAGGTTCTACACAGAGTGAAATAGTAACAATGGCACCCGAGCCATCTTTTATACAACGTCTCCCCACGTCCGGAATCACAGCGATGAGAAAGCCCGAGACTTAGTTTTAAAAAAAGTTATCATTGTTACGGAGCAATAATAGCCCGAATTTCGGTCTAGCTTTCACCCGCCGCGCAGTTTAGTCTGGGGTAACGTTAACAAAAAAGCAGGCAAACCGCAAGAGTGCGGGGGTAGCACCGGAATTAGCGCCAGGGTAGGTAGGTAACTGGTTGTTGGGAATCTTACACCCTCGAAGAGGAAACAGTTGGATTGGAATAAAAAGAGTTCATTGGTTAATAATTTGATATATACAAATAGTTTAATACATTTTTTCTGTTATTTTTGCGTCATCTTTATTTTCTGAGGTTAATAAAAAAAATTTTCTCTAGAAAAAGTTTGGTTAGAGAGGGTGCAAGCGCGCGCTGGTGCGCGTCGGTCACTCGGGGAAGAGGGCCCCCTAATTCGATTGTGTTTGCAAAAAAGAAAAAAAAAGCACAAGTAACACGTCGGGGCAAACTTGTCACCTCACAATAAGAAATAGCCTCTTGGTTACACGACGACGATCGCCTTGTTTGATAGTTCAACGGGTTCATAGCTGTGATCCTTTAGTGGATAAAAACTGGAAAAGCAGTCTCTGTATCAAAAACGAAAAGAGTCCTTTATGGCACTAGGAAACTCCCCACATAAACGATCGCGTCAAGATCGAGATGAGATATCCCCTTTTACCGATAGAGACGAAATGGAATCAAGCAAACTATCTAAGAGTTGTGATACTTGTAAGCTGAAAAAAGTCAAATGTGATGGTGTTAAACCACAATGCTCATTTTGTCAGAAGAATGGTTTAGAGAAATGTAATTATTCATATGTTAAGAAGCCTGGTCTTAAACCTGGTTATGGTAAAGGTATGAATCAAAGGATGGACTTTTTGGAAAATGAATTACAAGTACTTCAATCAGAAGTTCAAAAGTTGAAAGCAGTAGCTTTCCAAACAAATAAAATACACCCACGTCATCACCATCATCAACAACCACAGCAACAACCACAGCAAACAGAATCGGTACCCGTACTTCAATTCCCATCATCAACGTCATTAAATCCGCTCTCGAACCCAGAAAGTGGGACTACTCCCCAATATAATTTCTCCCAGAAAACAAAGCAACAGCCTTTACAAATACCGACACTTCTGAATCCCGAACAAGGACATCGGTTTTCATTACCATCAGAGAGTCATTGTCTCTTATTAATTGAACTTTTCTTTTCAAGAGTTGCCCCAATTTTCCCATTATTACACCCATCAACTGCAGTTGATCTTACTAATCATGTTAAGAATCTACAACGAGGTTCAGAACCACCATTGGTCCTATATGCAATTGTGTTAATATCACTCAAATTCTTAAACTCTGATCAAATGGCATTGGAACATAAAAAGGCATGCTATGATGCCTGTAAAGAAACAATTATCTCTGCAGCATTGAAAAGGGTCAATATCGAAAGTTTACAAGCAATGATCCTTCTTGCTTATGAATCTTTATCTGGAAGTGTTAAAGTTCCAGAATCTTGGAATTATGTAAGTATTGCAGCTGATTATGCAACTTATTTGAAATTGGGCACTGAAAAGGCAATTAGAGTTTCCTTGGTGACTGGTGATTCGCCGGAGAGTAATACATCTGCTCATTCTACGGGTGATATTGCACGTCGTAAATCTAAACTAATTTCAAATAGATCTTTGAATTTACTGAGACGTCCAAAGGATTGGATAGATGAAGAATCTCGTCGTCATTGCTTTTGGTGTATTTATATATTGGATAAGATATTTGCTATATCTTCATCCCATGAAATGAAATTCAAATCTTATAAGATCACAGCATTACTTCCATTAAGATTAAGCTATTGGAATTCATCTACAATTCAAAGTGGTTCTATTTTCCAAGCTGCAAGTCATCAAAATCGAACATTGAAAAGTGTTGAACCAACACCTAAAAATGATTTCCATGATAGTCCACAAACTATAAATTCACAAGATGCTTTAACTCCTATGTCTCACCCAGATTCGATTTATGATTCTTTTGCTTATTATATTGAATTGAATAAAGTCGTTGGTGATATTCATACTTTCTTGATTGAAGAATTCAATATATATAACAGTTCAGAAGTGATGAATTGGCGTATGAGATTCAAAAGCTTGGAGAATCAATTGTTTGTTTGGGTCACTTCATTACCAGCAAGATATCACCAATTTTTAGAAACAGGGTCTTTCCCAAGGGCTTCCTCTTCTTCCCCTGGTGTCACGCCAGGATTACAACCATATGATTGTCTCCTCTATGTGTATTACTACACATCCTTAATCAAATTACATTCCTCCTTTGGGTACCCACATGGTGAATCAGATCATTTCAAGGCATCTGAAGATTCTAAAATTCAGTGTTTGGATTCTGTTACAAAAGTTTTCAATTTTGTTCGCTCTTTACCTACAACAACTGATGATCCTTTAATTTATGAGAAACTTGGTCCTCACTTTGGATTTTTCATTTGGGTTAATTCAAGAATCTTATTCGTTAATGTCATTTACCAATCTACTAATAATACATTAGAGAAATCACACTTGGTCCAATATCAAAAAATCTTAGTGACTTTCTCTGATGTATTATTTAAGATTGGAACTTTCTGGGAAAGTTCAATGGTATATTATAAAATTTTACAATTTTTGAATGCTTCTGATTTGTCCTATGTCTCTCGGTTCAGTAAAGGTTTGGATAATCCAAGAAGAGAAGAAGGTGATTCAAACTCTGATGAGGAGGATAATATTACAGGAGAAGAACGCGAGCCTGCTAAAGTCTTTTCAGATATGCGTATTGGATCACATTCTCTATTGTTCTGGTTCAATAAACTTGCTAGTAAAGGTAATCTACAACAACCAATCCAAACACCAGCTGGTGGATCCATTAATGGTGTCAATGTGAACTCCGCTCCAGGGACCGTTAATACTGGTCCTGGTCAACCAGGAATCCCTAACTCTTTGTTTGAGAACTCATTGTCCAATTTCCAGACATCAAGTGCATTGGCTTTTGATGAGTTCCAATTGACACACGACGACTTCTTTAATTTCCTTGCTATGGACATTAATGGTTCAGGTTCATTCCAGGATATAAGATAATATATAAATATATTTCAGAAGAAGTAAAAAAATAAATCATCACTATTAATTCATTGTAAACGAAAGTGTCGAAAAAAAATCCGGGGTTGCAGACGATCGTGAAGACCCGCAGGGGTCTCGAGCCGTCTTTCCCCCGTCCGAGCGCGCGGGGTGTGGTGTGGTGCGGTGTAGCGGGCTCGGGATATTGATGCTCCGGACTTCCCCCCAGATTATGGCTTACACTGTTAATTCGGCTCCACAGTGAGCGATGACCTTTGCCAGAGTATATAAACAGTGTGTTGTTCCCTCATCCAAAAGTTTTTTTTTTGTAATTCTTTTAAAACCATCAAGCAAATATAAGTTTAAACAATGGTTTCTGATTTCCCTAAAATTAAGAAGGTTAGAACCTTCCTCCTTCCAGGCCCAGGTATCGGTGGTGATTATCACGATGTCAAGAAGGGTCACTGGTTGGTTGATTCCGACATCTCTAACCCAATGTCAAAGTTCCCAGAGTACAGAAAGTCCAGAACATCCTGGGGTATCAACGTCTTGGGTTCCTTCTGTGTTGAGATCGAAGCCACAGATGGTACCAAGGGTTTCGCTACCGGTTTCGGTGGTCCAATTGCTTGTTGGATCGTTCACAACCATTTCACCAGATTCATTGAGGGTGCTGACCCAAGAGACTTGAACCTCATTTGGGATAAGTTATTCAGAGCTTCTATGTTCTATGGTAGAAAGGGTGTCACCATTGCTGTTATTTCCGTTGTTGATTTGGCTCTTTGGGATTTACTTGGTAAGATCAGAAACGAGCCAGTTTACAAGATGATTGGTGGTGCCACTAGAGAGCGTTTGGACTTCTACTGTACCGGTTCAAGACCAGATGCTGCTAAGGCTATGGGTTTCTGGGGTGGTAAGGTCGCTTTACCATATGGTCCAGATGAAGGTCATGCCGGTTTGTTGAAGAATGTTGAGTTCTTGACAAAGCACCGTGCCACTGTTGGTCCAGACTTCCCACTTATGGTTGATTGTTACATGTCCCTTAATGTCCCATACACTATTGACCTTGTCTCTGCCACTAAGCATTTGAACATTAACTGGTGGGAGGAAGTTCTTCATCCAGATGACTTTGACGGTTTCGCTCTTTTGAAGAGAGCTCACCCAGATGTCAAATTCACTACTGGTGAGCACGAGTACACAAAGTACGGTTTCAGAAAGCTTATTGAGGGTAGAAACTTGGACATTGTCCAACCAGATGTTATGTGGGTTGGTGGTATGACTGAGTTGGTTAAGATTGCCGCTCAAGCTGCTGCATATGATATCCCAGTTGTTCCACATGCTTCTGGTCCATACTCATACCACTTTGTTGTCTCTCAACAAAACACACCATTCCAGGAGTACTTGGCTAACTCCCCAGATTCCACTGCTGTTCTTCCAGTGTTTGGTGGTCTCTTCATTGATGAGCCAATTCCATACAAGGGTTACTTGGATGTCTCTGTTTTGGATAAGCCAGGTTTCGGTTTGACTTTGAACCCAGAGATCCAATTGCTCGATGCCGAGTTTGTCCTCAATCCATCTCCACAGAAGGCTATCTCTGCTCCAAAGGAGGAGGATGAAGAATAGATTTAGAACTGGTTTCTAATTGTATAAAAATGAATTTTGCACATACCGACATAAAATATCTTGTAGATAAATTGCTTATTAGATGAATGGTTTATAGTCGAGATTGGAGTAGGACCCCTTGAATCTGTGGGGTGCATCGCGATGCTTGGGTTTTTCATTTTTACCCCGCATTTTTCCGTTGCGACCCTTTTTCTATTTATCCGATCTCTATTCATCATTAATCCGATAATTGTAAGGTACTTGGCCATTTTTCAACTATAGAAATCAGTAATTAATAAATTATAATTACTATTCTTTTATATATGTTCGTCACAAATTATGATCTGTCTATATTATATCTTGAAACAATTTGTCATTAGAAAATGCAGATAGATAACCATCATTGGACCCGGGACGAAGATACTCCATGAGATAATTGATCACGGATTTCTTTGAGTCACTGCGACTCAGAGCCTCACAAGATCTAAAAGTTAAAGAAGGGTGCAAGTTTATGTATTGGCGGAGGACCCTCCGACCCTCACCCCGCATGTACATTGAATTGTTACGAGTTTTAATGCTTGTTAAATCTTTGAGATTGGCGCATGTTTCTTCCTAAAACGATCAGTCCCTCCCCCACACACACCCTGAAATATGCAGATGAAGGTTTTTGATGTCAAGAATAATCACCCGGTTGAATTGATTGTAAGCCATCTTCTCCGCACGCTAAGATGACATATTAAGCAAATATAAAATCGAACTTATCAGCTCTGTTCTTCCTAAAATCTTTGTGGTATATACCCACTATATATAATAATTAAGACATGAAATTCACTATCCATAACCCTTTCAAGGTTGTTGAAGATAGACCAACACCTCCACAGGTATATAACTGGAAGGTATATGCATGTGGTATTGTCCTTGCGGCAGCTGCCCTTGAGATTGGTTATGATTCAGGTTTCATTGGTGGTACACTCGCTTTAGATTCATTTGCATCAGAATTTGGTCTTGATCAATTGACAACTTCACATCATAGTTTTATCACTTCTAATATCATTTCAGTTTTCCACGCAGGTTGTTTCTTTGGTTCAATCTTTTCATATTTCTTCACTTATTATAAGGGTAGAAAATTTGGTCTTTTATTCTCATGTGTTACTATGGCTCTAGGTGCCATATTAATGATGTTACCTTCTCATTCTCGTGGTCTTGTTCCATTATACCTGGGTAGAACTTTGGCTGGTGTTGGTGTTGGTTGTTCCACAAGTATCGTTCCAGTGTATTTAGCTGAAATCAGTCCTCCAGGTATTCGTGGAAGAGTGTCAGCTATGTATGAATTAGGATGGCGTGTTGGTGATACTACTGGGTTTTTCATTGCATATGGTGTCTCTGATACCATTAAGGAGTCCTTTAAACAATGGTATATCCCTTTTGCAGTTCAACTTATCCCAGCAGGTCTTTATATCATTGGTGTATCTTTCCTCATTGAAACCCCACGTTGGCTCGTTGGTAAAGGTAGAGATGAAGAAGCTTTGAAAAATCTTTGTTGGCTTCGTAATTTGAATGAAGAAGATGAATATATTCAATGGGAATTCAATAATATGAAAGAAGAAATTGAAGTCCAAAAGAAAACAGTTGGACTCGGTTTCACTGACCCATTTAGAGAATTGGCTAGAAAACCATCAATCCTTAAACGCCTCTTTATTTCTGCTGGGCTTTACGTTTTACAAGATCTTTATGGAATTCAATCGATTAATTATTATTCCCCAACTATTTTCAAACAAATTGGAGTTAAGTCCACAAACACAAGTTTGTTCTCTTCAGGTCTCTTTGGTGTTTGTAAATTGATCTCTACCATTATCTGGGCAGCATTTGTGGTGGAACAGTTTGGTAGAAGAACTACGCTTTTGTTTACTTCCCCAATTTGTGCGCTTTGTTTCTTTTACATTGGTGGTTATGTCAAATACAAAACTTCTGGTCCTGAAGCCAAAGCAGCCTTGGGTCTTGTTTATGTTTGGTGTTTCTTCTTCATTATGGGTTGGTCAGGAACACCATATGTCGTTGGTGCTGAGATCTTTGATAACAACATTAGAGGTGCTTGCCAAGCTATCAATTCAATGTTCCTTTGGCTTGGTGTTTTCTTGATGACTCGTTTCACAACACAAATGGTTGCTTCTATGCAATATGGTCTCTTCTTCTTCTTTGCTGGATTTGCCGTTCTTTCTATTCCATTTGTTTATTTCTTACTGCCAGAGACAAAAGGTGTATCCTTGGAATACATGGATAGGCTTTTTGCTAAGCCTGCTTGGAGGGCACATAAGGAACTGTTTGAAGAATTGGATGAGGAGAGATTGGAACGTGAAAGATTTGACGGATTAGGATCTCCATTAACACCAATATTTACGCAAGATGATGTTGATGAAAAGGCATCGGCTGAGTTTGTTGAAGAGGTTTCCATCAAGCGTAGTGGTGTCTGAGATATCATTATATATCGGTGTATATCTTCTTGGTACTTTCTATAGTTCTTAAATTGGTATGTATTAATGAATATTTGTTGTTTCAAAATCTTAGTAGAGCATAGAATTAATAAAAACAGATAAAAAGTCACACACGCATCTGGCCTGGATACACTACCCCTGACATGGCATGCCTGTATGTCGCTGCCAAATTCGCTTGCAGGTGTCATGCCGTGATAGCTGCATTGGCTGCAACAATTTTCCAGGCCATCTATGCGTAAACTGTAGGAAATCTCATCTATTGCTGTGACATATTTTGTAAATACCGTATAACATTTAATTAAAGAATATTCTGACTCAGCTTCAAAGATAAAGATCCTCCCATAGTGACGTCCAAAAAGGGAAATGCGGATATTCAATTCCGTTTTTGTGTCAAGAGGGGGAGGGTAGAATGTGTGGCAAGCCAATGAATTTTCAAAGACCCTTAAGACCTTCTTCTTAGCTTCTTACTTATACTGAATTATAAATAATCCTTAATTCTTGAAATGTATTCTGTGTCACCTAAGCACAACAGCATCCAATACACTGAGGTTCTCCGTAATGCCATTGATCTGATCCAGTCACATCATTCAAGAGCAGAACTGCTTAATCAGCAATTAAGTAAGAACATTAAAGGTTCTAGCTATGGTAAAGAACAATACAATGTTTGTCTTGATACACTTCCTTCACAAGTTGAAATGATGAGATCAAAGAAAGGTTCGAAATTTAATATTTTACTTGTTGGTGAGTCTGGTTGCGGTAAGACTACTTTTATAAATACTTTGTTTGGCACTGCGATTAGACCAAATATTTGGTCAGAGATTGATTCTATAAAACCAAATATTCAATTTAATTCGCAGTGTTCAGTTGAGACTCATAGAATAAATTTGGTTGAGAATGGGTTTAATTTGGACTTAACACTTATTGAAACTGTTGGATTCAATGATTTCATCAATAATATGTTTGCATATATCCCAATTACAGAGTATATTGATGAAAATTTAAGACTGTATATGTTTCAAGAAGAACAACCAGATAGGAGTGAAAAGATTGATAACAGGGTTCATGTTTGTTTATTCTTTATTAATCCTAGCTCTCGTGGACTTTCACCTTGTGAGATTGAATCAATGAAACATATTTCATCTCGAGTGAACTTGATACCAATACTTTCAAAAGTTGATACATTGACAACTAGAGAGATTAATACAAATAAAGAATTGATTCAAAAGATCATTAAGCATCAAGGCATCAAAATTTGTGAATTTATTGATGATAATGAAGTTAAACAATCAATCATTGAACAATCACCATTTGCATTAATCTGTTCAGAGACGTTTGTCACAAATGATAAAACTCAAGAAACAATTCGTGGAAGAAAATATAAATGGGGTATTGCTGAAGTTATGAATCCGTTACATTGTGATTTCACCAAATTAAGCGAGGTGTTGATGTCCATTAATATGGCAGATTTAATCTCAAGCACAGAATCATACTATGAAAAATGTCGCTCAAGGTTGATTGAAACAAGATTGAAGAAATCTAAAGAGCTTTTAGATTCTAATGGAAATCGAAAAGTTGATCTTTCTAATGCTTTGAAAGAATTGAATTTAAATTATGATGATCTTGATTCATTCACTGGTATTCAAACTGCAATGTCGCTTTGTATATTTGATAAGGAGTTTGTGGATCTACAGGTATCTGATTGGTCTCCAGAATATGTTTATAAACAACTTCAAATCAAATTGAAATGGAAAGAGTTTGCTAAAGTTGAAGAGCATAATCAAAAAGAATGGAAATTGAGATTAACAAAGAAACAAGACAAATTTAATTTGGAGCAAACTATGTTAAATGTTAGAGTTGAAGAGTTAAAATCAGAGATTCAAGCATTGGGTGGTCGTAAGAGATCCAGGGCTAAATTGAAATTACTTGAAAAGGCTAAAATTGAAGAAGAAGTAGTAAATCAAGAGATTAATTCTTCCAAAGTTAATGAAGTGTCACAAGATAGTGAGACAATTGCTAGTAGACCAATCACTTCATGTGAACAAGAGGCAGCTACAGCTGAAATTGAGCATGATGTTTCATTAACTGTAACTTCAGTCTAAGATTTCATATCACTTTAGCATTAATAAATGAATAATTTAAATTTATATAGAATGTAAGCTTCTGCGCTTCCTCTGCCATTTTACGACGGGTATGTTGCCCTAATTGAAGGGGAAAAAGACTGAGTTCGCGAATTTTGTATATAAAAAAAATTTGCCTTTGAATTTTCTTCGATGTTTGAACTTTTTTATTTCGTTTTAAAGAGAAAGAATTAGAATTTTTTCAATTTCTATAGCTGAAAAGAGTGAGTTTAAATGTTTTATTGCAGTTGAAAGGTTATATAATGATGATTCTTTTATGATGATTGTCTTTTTTCTAAGTATGTTTTTTCTGGCATCTCTAATGTTAGGGTCTTGTTTCAGTACCGGACTCGATGAGTACAACCATTTGACTATATATCTGATCTCAAGTTTCATTCTTTATATTTTGTTTTACTGCTCTATCTCTTTTAGAGTTTCAAATTACTAACTTTAATTGGGAAAAAGGTCATACTATTTTTGTATATAAAAATAAATCTCTTCAGTTTATCAAAATCATAATGTAGAACATTAAAAGCACTATTGCTCTGTTAACTCCGTATAAATTATATAACCATGGCCAAGAACAGTCCTATTCAAGCTCATAAAATGCTCCCAGGTAAGTTTTTCAGCCTATGATCCGATCTGTGTAGTGTTTTGTGCGTTTGCGCATCTCGATGATCCAAGAGAATGGAATGCTCATTCTTCAATTGTGAAAACTCATTTTGCAATAAAACATAGGGAAATTGGTCTCTTTTCTTTTGTTCACTTTCTTATGGTACCCATAGGCTTCCTTTTCCTCTTGGTGCGAACTCAATCTTATCAAAACTCTCAATTTTAACTTCTTTGTTTGGGTCGGTATTTAATGGTGTAGTTAAAACATCTGCACCAATACCTGGAGATTTCTTGTTAGTTCTTTTTCTTGATTTTTTAGCCTTTTCAGCTGATTCTGAATTGATCATTAATTTACCAAATTCTGATTCAATTTTGGAGCTTGCATTCAAATGAGTTTGGAAAAGTATTGAGTCTGCCTCCGACACATTAATACATTTAATTCTAAAGCTTTCACACCAAATTCTTGTAGATTTATCCTCTGTGACGAAGATCCAGTTCTCTTTTTCAATATGAGTTTTACGAATCAAAGGTCTAAGTAAATAGCGAAGTCTTCCCGGTAATTCTGCTCTTTCATCTAAACTTTCATCAATCGCATCGATTTTTGCATCATTTAACTGAGCAACGGCTTCGGATTCTGACATTGTAACAGGGACAGAAATGCTCTTTGAATTACTTGGGAATTCTCTGATTCTTGGAGCTCTGACTTTATAACGAACGCAATCCTTCCATTTTGGTCCAACTTCTTCGGGTGTTTCGATAGCAACTTTACCATAAACTTGAGGATTTTCACTTGAATACGCCCTTTCAATTACTCTAACACCTTCACGGGCATTGATGGCAGTCATTGTTAGTCCTTTCTTATGGTAATCAAGCTCATGAAGTGTATAAGATGGGATCCATAATAAAACGTCTGTTGAATCAGATTCTAACCATTTCCGGATGTTACCAATTCCTTTGGTTATAGCTGAAACATCAAGAACAAAAAATGCCGTATTGGGGCCCTTCTCTCTCTGTGGCATTAACAAAATTCTTTGTCTTGTCTTGTCTTTGTCTTGCCTTGGTCTTAGTGCGTTTGTCTTTGCCTTTGTCTTTGTCTTTGTCTTTGTGAGAAGTAAGCACCTCTTTTTTTTCGGGTTTCCGCGATCTTCTTTCTTTCTTTCTTTCTTACTTTCTTTATTCTTTCTTTATATTTATTTATTTACATTTGTTTATCTTTATATACTAATAGATCTTATCCTCCAGTACCATATCGAAGGAATAATCGGGTTTGAATGGCCAAAGTTCAAAAGTTTCAGTGATAATAACGAAATCATCGGCTTCTAAATCTTTAACTCTCTTATCCATTAAAGATTTATCAAGTCTTGGACTGAAATATTCATAAGCACCTGGTCCAAGATTTTTTATAGCTTCATCGACTTTCTTTGTTCTTAGGATCATAAGACTCTTTGTCACGTACTCCCAGGTGAAAACATCCTTTAGTGGATGGTCCTTTGGATTAATCTCAACTAATGACATTGAAGTTGATGCAGTTAAATCATCTTCGCTAAAGATCAAAGTATCACTTTGGTCTAAAACCAATTGATCAAAGCAGTTTTTCTGGAACTTCTCTGAATCAGGTGTAGCTAATAATTTGCAATTTGAAAATGTCTCTCTTACTAAAGAGCATCTATTTCTTGCAAGACCACCTGGTGGTGCTAAGATTTTAATAGCTGAAGATTCAGGAATCCATAAAAGCATTCTAACGTTACCAAACCTCTGGATCCAATTCTTATTACCCATACAGGCTAGCCATTGCATCAACAAACTCTCTTCAGAAACATAACCTGTTAATAGCAATTTTGAATAGATAGAATCTCTTTTTTCAGATTCAAGTTGTAAAGGACCAGTCTCGGAATCTGTAAGATCCAAGTAAGTTTGCCAGTTATATGGATTTTGCTTAAGAAACGTTAACGTGTGATTTTGGGTATCTTTTGAACTATTAAGTTGCTCGATGTATTCCTCAATGTGCTTACCAAATTTTGATCTTGACTCCAAGATGAAGTGCTTCTTTGGCTGTAATTTGTTATGAAGCGAACATGAAAATACCATGTTCCCCGAATAGGCATCAATAATATTCAATTCCTCGGATTTATACTGGTACTGTAACTTGTCTGTGATTTTATTTGCAATTAAAGCATTTTGAAGAAATGATATGTTCAGCTGTTTTCTCCCCAAAGTGAGGTTGGGAATGGGTACTCGCACCATCTTGTCTGCTCAGTATTCCTCGGTACAGCCTTCGGCTTATATAAATGTCCTGAAGAGATGAAAATAAGACAAACCCTTTCTTCGGCTTATCAAAAAGATCAACTTCCATGAGACATAAAGGCTATTGCCCCCCTCATCGCCTCGAAATTTTTCTCGCGAATCTTGTCGCATGGCCCTTAAAACAAGAAAAAACAATGGGGCAGTCGAAACATCAACACGAGCTTTCGTACGTACAAAGACATTTCAAAGGACAAGGAAGGGCAGCGATGGTGAAGATTAAACTGAAAAATCCTGCACTGAAAGAGGAAAGCACAGAGACTAAGATTAAAGTACGACTTCCGTTGAACTTGGCCCGTGCAAAGCCTTCTGCTGCCAAGGAAGTGAAAGTCCCAAACATCAAGATCAAATTAGGAGGTCCTAAAAGCTCAAAACAACAGTCAAAGTCGGTACCCCAAGTTAAGAGACACATCCCCCGCATTAGGGTTAAACCGACTCGTATACCTGGTGAAGGGTACGACTCTGAGGACTCTGAGATTGAAGATGATCCGTTAGTTGAAGAGGCCATTGTGCTAAGGATGTTGCCAGATGCCGAGTTGGACTACATTCGTCACTGTGTTGAGAGTGGTGATCTAAGTGGTATTTCCATTAAGTGGAAAGATAGACGTCGCTGTTGGATCCACGTTAATAACACCACGTACATTGCTAAACTGATGAAGCTACCAAACATCATTGAGGCTAATAAAACAGTCGATAAAAAGAACATCTTCAAAACAGTTGATATCTGTGAAATATTGGTCGTCATTAAAAGAATTCAAGATGAATCTGAAATCTTTGAGTTATCACCAGAAGAAGAAGAATACCACAGTGGTATCACACCACCAATGAAAAATATCATCAAGAGTCAATATCGTCGGAAACTTACAAAAGAGCACGTTGAATCGATCGAGGCACGTGTTGATGAGCTGTTAAGAATGGACGATGAGGCTATGCAAACCTCCTTTGAATTGGTTGACCCTGATAGTATTGTTGAAGAACAAAACGCAAAGGTGTCTTTGACAATTCCATCAAGAGTAATTGACGAAGAAGAATCAGCCGAAGCAGTTGTTCAGGCTTCAAGAGCAAAAGCTGAGCAAGAGATTACAAAACAAGCTCAGAGATCCCAAGGAACTGAAGATGGTGACGAAGAGATTGCAGATGGTATTGATGATTTGGAATTGGAATTAGAGCAAGCTCTTGAAGGTGATGATCTCATGGACATGGAAGAAGAAGAAGAGGATGATGACGACGACGATGACGACGATGACGATGATGATGATGACGACGATAATGAAGGTGGATTACATCGTAAAGTTGAAGTTGATGAAGATGAACAACATATTGCTTTACTTCGTGATGAAATCAATGAATTGGAAGCCACTATTAAACAGAACCAGGCAAGATTGAGTAAGACAAGTAATGCATTGCTACGTGATAGATTCATTGGAAGTATTACTAAATTGGAGAAAGAGTTGGAGAATAAAAAGAGACAGCTTAAAATTAGTGAAGATAAAAAGATCAATAATAAAATGGATGATGCTAATGACCAACCAAATGACAACGATGCAGCTTCTCCAATGTTTGAAGAGGGTGAAGACGAGGATGAAGATATGGAAGACTTGTTCAATGAACAAGATTAATAAATTAGTATGTTTTGATGGTGGTGGTGTCTGGGTGTGTCATATTCTGGCTTATATAAAAATCAAAGAATGCATAGATAACAAGGCAACAGGTTGCTTGAATAAAAGTTTCATTCTTGATAAACTGAACTTTATCATGTCACTTAATTGGATTACAAGACAAGAAAATAACAAACAGCAACCCTTCCTCCCATTACCTAATGAAGTAGTATACTATGAGCAACCGGAGATAATTAACCTTGAGCTTACACCTATAAATCAGCCAAAAGCTGAGACGCTAACTTTAAAGGGGCGTATCTATCTAACGTCTCATCGTGTTGTTGTTCTTTCTACGGAAAATTCAAACGATCATGATAATTTTTCGCTGCTTTATAATGATATTTTATCATACAAACTAGATATGCCATGGTTTGGAAGTAATAAGTATAAAATGCTATTCCGTATATCTAATTCAAATGGTGGACTGAACTATCTATACCAATGGGAGCTTCGAGTAATCTTCAACTCTGGAGGTGCTATGACTTTTGCTGAAAAGTTTGCTGGGTTGAAAACAAGGTCAGATAATGATCAAGTAGATGAACTACCGGCGTACACTGAGTATTAATATAAACTGCATATCCATTAATGTTGAGTAATTAGCGATGCGTATTCCGAATTGGGAAGTCTAGCGCTTTTTTTTCTTTTTGCGACTCGGCCCGCACCGCTTTCGGGAAGAGGAGTGGGGGCGTTCCCGCGCCGAAGAAACAAAGAAGGGCCAACCTTTCACGGGCTTCTATACATTGGCAGATTAGGCCCCACAGCCACAGCGAAATCGTCTAGCAAACCAGAGATGGACCTCAGCCGGAATATCCCAAAGGAGGAAGTTCAGAAGCTCTACTATGTGCGTATTGTCTTGAGGCCCCCTTATACCATAACACCTCTTCTTGTCCAGTTGCCATACGCCACCGGCGACGGCAACTATAAAACACAACAAAACAACTTGTGAAAAGACGCGTTGTTTACCTTACACGCGTATGGATTTATCATTTGACACATACTCAATGTGAATTGATCTGATATGGCAATTAACCCAATGATGGATAGACACCCTGATACATTTCTTCTACGGTCACACCCACTTAGCCACTTGTTTTGTTTTGCGTGTACTGTGCTGTGTTAATGTGTCAAATCATCATGAAGAAATTTTCTATAGGGGGGAGTCATCCAAGTAACTGATTATACTAACTCGCAGACAGCGTTGGCAACAGCTAAAGAGCCAATATGGTGAAAGTGCTCAGCAGAATGCTGAGTTTGTTCAGCTGTCCAAGCTTCTGAAACACATCTCAAAGCAGCAAGAGATGGCCAGGCAACAACAACAGCAGCAGCAACAGCAAAGCCGTATGTCGTCTCAGAATGGGTCTCCAATGATTCAGCAACAGCAAATGCCATTACACCAATTGCAACAGCAGCAGCAGCAGCGACAACAGGGACTCAATGGCAATGGCTATAGCCAGGGTATCTCTGGTTCTCCCTCTATGCAGACATCGTCTATTCCAACACCTCAGCAGCCATCAATGGCACCACAGGAACAGCAGCAGCAACAGCAGCAACCTCAACAGGGTAACCAGAGAAGTCAAATCAACCCAGGCCTCTTTGCTCCGTACCAGTCAATACTCTTGAAAGCACAAATTGCAGCATTCAAATGTCTTGTAAAGAACATGCCAATTCCACCAGAGGTTAACAACATTTTGCTCTCATCAATGAAGAACAACTTTGGCAGAAATGGTGCTGGTGCAAATCCAAATATCAACGTACCAGGTACTACAGCAAGACAGCCATCGGTATCACAGGCCCCTCTTCAAGTCGGTGGTCAGCAAATACCTACTTCTATTTCTCAAAATATGATAAGCACACCTCCAATCAACGCACAAATGTCTCCACAACTCTCAGGTGTACCATCAACATCCAACGGCACATCTCCAGTTGTTTCAATGCAATCGTCGCAAGTGCCTACGCCGTCGATCCCAACTAAAGATGTCGTTGGGACACCGACTATGCCTGTTGCGATCAAAGTACCAGACGCTGAACTTGAGAGACCAGTACCAATTGAGAAACTTCAGGCTAGACACCCAGAGATCACGACGATTGTGCCTATCAATGATCCAAAACTTCAAGTTCAGAGTTATACCAAGCCTACTCAGCAAGCTGAAATTCCTTACGAATCTCTCAGTCATCCAAAATCGAGAGTGATTCTCCCAGGCGTGTTCCCTCCTGGCTTGGATCTTCCAGGAGCTGCGGAGATACGAGAAGCAACTATCCAATTGGAGATTGACGCTACATTACAAGAGTTTGGCTTTGATTTAGAGAATATCGATGATGCTGATAGCAATAAGCTTGATGACTTGATTGACTACTACGCCTTGAAACTGCTCCCACTGCAAAAATCGATAAGGGGTCACATCATCAGTTTCAATTACTTCAAAAACTCGCTTCTGACCAACACACATCCAAACTTTTTGGCCAAGATTCGTAAGATCAACTTGATGGATGCATCTACTACCACACATCTCTATATGCAACAACTGAATCTCAAGCGTAAGATTGAGCACAAGAAGAAGTTTGATCAAATTGAGAAACTCACATCAGATTCAAGTTCTATTATCAAGAAAAGAAATGAAAAGAAGGAGCAGATTGCAAAGTTTGGCAGGTCCATTATCAATGCACATGTCAACATTGAGAAGGATGAACAAAAGAGAATGGAAAGAAATGCTAAGCAGCGTTTGCAGGCTTTGAAAGCTAACGATGAAGAGGCATATATCAAGTTGCTCGATCAGACTAAGGATACAAGAATTACACACTTGTTGAAACAGACAAATACCTTCTTGGACTCTTTGGCGCAGGCTGTCAAAGAACAACAAAAAGAAACTCACGAGCAAGCTAAGGCCGTTGGCAGAGAAGTCAACGAGGAGTTTGATAATATGGAAGATAATGAGAACATTGACTACTACTCTGTTGCTCACAGAATTCAAGAGGAGGTGAAAACTCAGCCAACCATTCTTGTTGGTGGTGAGTTGAAGGAGTACCAGCTTAAGGGTTTGCAGTGGATGGTATCACTGTATAACAATCATTTGAATGGTATCTTGGCAGATGAAATGGGTTTGGGTAAGACCATTCAGAGTATATCCTTAATCACTCATCTCATTGAAGTCAAGAAGGTCCCTGGTCCTTTCCTTGTGATTGTGCCACTGTCTACGTTAACTAACTGGAATTTGGAGTTTGAGAAGTGGGCTCCTTCGGTGAAGAAGATTACATACAAGGGTAATCCAACAGCGAGAAAGCTGATGCAGCATGATATCAGAACAGGAAACTTCCAAGTGCTGTTAACAACATTTGAGTATATCATCAAAGACCGTCCTCTTTTGGCCAGAATAAATTGGGCTCATATGATCATTGATGAAGGTCACAGAATGAAGAACAGTAATTCGAAACTGTCCTTCACGTTGACCACTTACTACCGTACCGATTACCGTTTGATTTTGACTGGTACCCCACTTCAGAACAACTTGCCTGAATTGTGGGCATTGTTGAACTTTGTTCTTCCTAAGATCTTCAATTCTGTGAAATCGTTCGATGAGTGGTTCAACACACCATTTGCCAACACCGGTGGTCAAGATAAGATTGAACTCTCTGAAGAAGAGACTCTTTTGGTCATCAGAAGATTGCACAAGGTTTTGAGACCGTTCTTGTTACGTCGTTTGAAAAAGGATGTTGAAAAGGATCTCCCAGACAAGGTTGAGAAGGTTATCAAATGTAAGATGAGTGCCTTACAGAGAGCACTTTACCAGCAGATGCTTAAGTTCCACCAAATCTTCATTTCTGATGAATCGGGTCAAAATTATATTCCTATTAAAGGTTTGAATAATCCTGTGATGCAGCTGAGAAAGATTTGTAACCATCCATTTGTCTTTGAGGATATTGAAAATATGGTGAATCCTGCCCATGAAACTAATAATAACATCTGGAGAGCAGCTGGTAAATTTGAATTGTTGCAAAGAGTTTTACCAAAGTTCAAAGCCACTGGTCACAGAGTGTTAATATTCTTCCAGATGACACAGATTATGGATATCATGGAGGACTTCTTACGATTGATGGATTTGAAGTATATGAGACTCGATGGTTCTACGAAACCAGATGATCGTACAGAGTTGCTCAAGGAGTTCAATGCTCCAAACTCTGAATACTTTGCGTTCTTGTTATCCACCAGAGCAGGTGGTCTTGGTTTGAACTTGCAAACAGCTGATACTGTCATTATCTTTGATACTGATTGGAATCCACATCAAGATTTACAGGCCCAGGACAGAGCTCACAGAATTGGTCAGAAGAACGAGGTTCGTATCTTAAGATTGATCACGGAAGACTCTGTGGAGGAAGTCATTTTAGAGCGTGCTCACCAAAAGCTGGATATTGATGGTAAGGTTATTCAAGCTGGTAAGTTTGATAACAAATCGACGGCTGAAGAACAAGAGGCTCTGTTGAGAGCTCTTTTGGAAGCTGAGGAAAATAAGAAGAACGCTGATGATGACGAGCTGGATGATGACGACTTAAACGAAATCTTATCCAGAAATGAAAATGAGCTTGAACTATTCAAGAAAATCGATGAAGAGTTCAGAGCTAAAAAGCTTAACGGTCGTCTTATCACTGACGGTGAACTGCCTCCTGTGTATGCTACTGACCCAAGTATCTACTTAGCAAGCAAACAGGAAACTGGTGAACTGGGTCGTGGTGCTAGAGAACGTAAACAGACGTTGTACGAGGACAACTTGACTGAGGAGCAGTGGCTTAGAGAGATTGACGGTATTGATGAGTCTGGTGAAGAAGACTTTGATGACGCTCCAAAGGCCAAAAAGAAAAGATCTAGAAAGAAAAGAGAGGACTACGATGACGATGACGATGATGGAGAGTTTGTTGGTAAGAAGAGAAGAGCTGCGGAAGACGATGTCAATTCAACGGCCTCTACACCAATCGCTACACCTGGTGTGCGTGCGCGTGCGCCTAAGAAACCACCGCAACCAAGAGGCCGTAAACCTGGTGTTGGTAACCGTGCTCATACGCCAGCAGCTCGTCTACCAAGACCAGAGTCATTAACTCCAGATCAACGTGATACTCTGAATTTACAGTGTGAGAATATCTGTGAGGATCTGATTGACTTTGTAAACGACGAAGGTCGTCGTTTAAGTGATATCTTCATGGTTAAGCCTGCTAAGAAGTTCTATCCAGATTACTACTTGCTGATCAAATACCCAATTGCTTTTGACGTTATCAAGAAGAGAATCCACTCGAACATCTACCACAGTCTCAGAGAGTTCATAGAAGATCTACACCTTATGTTTGCTAACGCTAGAATCTATAATGAAGAAGGATCTGTGGTGTATCAAGACGCTGCTCACCTGGAAGAGATCGCCTTGAGCAAGTTCAAAGAACTTCAAGATGATGCTGATGTTGATTTCAAGAAATATGATGAAGAGCACCTCCCGAAGGTTCAACCGAAGAGCGTGCCTCTCGCAAACACGAGTACGGCTGTGACTGCTGAATTGGGAGTCAACGCCGAAACATGATAATTATAGAAACATATACTAATTTGACGATGTATTATACTTAAGCTTTAGTGTAGATATTTATTCGTTGATCCATTGATCCAACGTCTGTTTACGACCTGAACCTACAACTTTTCAGTGGTGATATCACATGCGCAAAGAGAGGCTTTTGACTCCGAGCACATGCCAATTTGTGGATCGTATAGACCCAATCACATGCAAAAAGCTTGCGTGCGCGCACGTGACTGAAAACGGTTGAACTTCGTTCCCCGATCGTTTATAAAGAAAAAAAATTCCAGATCCTTTCACCACGTTTTTCCCCATCCCCTTGCTGGCTTTCAACCACACAAAACACACCTCTCTTTACACAATGTCTGCTCCATCCGACACATTCCTCTTCACCTCCGAGTCCGTTGGTGAGGGTCACCCAGATAAGATCTGTGACCAGGTCTCCGACGCCATCCTCGATGCTTGTTTGGCTGTTGACCCATTGTCCAAGGTTGCCTGTGAGACCGCTGCTAAGACTGGTATGATCATGGTCTTCGGTGAGATCACCACCAAGGCTCAGTTGGACTACCAGAAGATTATCAGAGACACCATCAAGCACATTGGTTACGATGACTCTGCCAAGGGTTTCGATTACAAGACCTGTAACGTTTTGGTTGCCATCGAGCAGCAGTCTCCAGATATTGCCCAGGGTTTGCACTACGAGAAGGCTCTTGAGGAGCTTGGTGCTGGTGACCAGGGTATCATGTTCGGTTATGCCACCGATGAGACCGACGAGAAGTTGCCATTGACCATCTTGTTGGCTCACAAGCTTAACAAGGCTCTTGCTGATGCTAGAAGATCTGGTGCTTTGCCATGGTTGAGAGCTGACACTAAGACTCAGGTCACTGTTGAGTACAAGAACGACAACGGTGCCGTTATCCCATTGAGAGTTGACACCGTCGTTATCTCCACCCAGCACGCTGAGGAGATCTCCACTGAGGACTTGAGATCCGAGATCTTGCAGCACATTGTCAAGAAGGTCATCCCAGCTAACTTGTTGGACGACAAGACCGTTTACCACATCCAGCCATCTGGTAGATTCGTTATCGGTGGTCCACAGGGTGATGCCGGTTTGACTGGTAGAAAGATCATTGTTGACACTTACGGTGGTTGGGGTGCTCACGGTGGTGGTGCCTTCTCCGGTAAGGATTTCTCCAAGGTCGACAGATCTGCTGCTTACGCTGCTAGATGGATCGCTAAGTCCCTTGTCCACGCTAAGTTGGCCAAGAGAGCTTTGGTTCAATTGTCTTACGCTATTGGTGTTGCTGAGCCATTGTCTATCTTCGTTGAGACTTACGGTACTTCTAAGTACTCCTCTGACGAGTTGGTTGCTATTATCAGAAAGAACTTTGACTTGAGACCAGGTGTCGTTGTCAAGGAATTGGACTTGGCTAGACCAATCTACTTCAAGACTGCTTCTTACGGTCACTTCACTGACCAGTCTAACCCATGGGAGCAGCCAAAGCCATTGAAGTTCTAAAGTCAATCTCTTTTTTGAGAAATTGACTGTATGTCCTTCGTTATAGCTTTACCCCCTCCATACAACCTATTAATGATGCTAATGACCGTACCAACGCTCAACTCGTTGGTACAAAACTTCCCCCTTTTTTTGTTATTATTATATTCTTTTAACTCTTATTTTTTTGCTAATCACGTCACTGCTTTCACAGCTTTAATATCTTGCTATTATTATATAGAAGCTCAAATGTCCCTCAACAGGCACTCATAGATGGTCATCTCATGGAAAAATATTTGTAGATTTGTAAACACCGACGCATTCGCGAGATCTGTTTTTTATATAGTGGAAATCCGTTGGTTTTGATGTGCGTTGCGAGATTTTCTTTGTTAGGTTCTCCGCTCGCTAGGTCACTTAAATGTGCATAAGACAGGGGGAAAGCAACCCACAACATTTTTAACCACACCGAGGAGATGTATTGAAGGCTCCGAGATCGCATAATCAGAATCGTAGCTATGATAGTTGCGAACCGATAATTTACCGGAACCGTTTGTTATCTCAGTGACCTCTTTCACTTCGTCCGGTCTACGGCTGAGCTTTCTCCTCTGATCACGCTTTACAACATTACAACTGTGGTGCAGCTTGATCAGACTTTGTCCTGGTGTATGGTATTTTTGTCTTATTCGTATGGTTTGTATGTTAATATTATAAGAATAGGGGCGATACGGGACACATGGACAAACTGGGGTAGATGGACCGGACATGGGACAAGAATATTGAAGAGGGGATTGTTAGTTTCTGTGTGTAAAGCATATAAATACAAACGGACATGTCTTGATATCTGTCTTTAGGAGACTTCATGTAATATAATAATAAGACAATTATAAAGCAAGCAAAAATGTTAAGACAACAAGTTTCTCGTTCTGTGCGCCGTTTTGCAACTCAGCCAGATATTAAGAGTACACTCAAAAGTGTTATTCCAGAGAGAGTCGAACTCTACCAAAAAGTTAAGAAGAACCTCTCTGATAAAAAAATTGGAGAAGTTACCGTTGCGGGTACCATTGGTGGTATGCGTGGGTATTCTGCTCTGTTATGGGAATCATCGAGTGTTGATCCTGAGAAAGGTGTCACTTTTCACGGACAGACAATTGAACAATGTCAAGGATTCCTCCCAAAGCAGCATGATGAAGTTGGAGATTCAAAATCTGAATTCTTACCAGAATCAATGTTTTGGTTTTTGTTAACTGGACAGAAGCCAACACAGCAACAAATTGACACTTTGAGTAGTGAATTGGTTGCTCAATCAGAGCTGCCTGACCATTTGATTAAAGTCATTGATTCTCTTCCTTCAAAGACACTTCACCCAATGACCCAATTGTCCATTGCCATTTCCGCATTGAACCATGATTCTAAATTTGCACAGGCATATTCCAGGGGTATTCCAAAGACTGAATATTGGGAATATGTCTTGGATGATTCATTAAATCTTATTGCAAAATTGCCTACAATCATTGGTCGTATCTATGCCAATACTTATCATAATGGTGATCAATTGGGACAGATTAACTTTAATAAAGATTGGAGTTATAATATGGCTCAATTAATGGGATTCACGTCTGAGTCTAAGAATGTTAATGGCTTAACAGATCAGCAATCTGCTGATTTTGTCAATCTTATTAGACTTTATTGTGCATTGCATGGTGATCATGAAGGTGGTAACGTCAGCGCTCATTCTACGCATCTTGTTGGTTCTGCACTTAGCGATCCATATTTGAGTTACAGTGCCGGTATTCAAGGACTTGCTGGTCCATTACATGGACTTGCTGCTCAGGAAGTGGTTAGATTCATCCTGGAGATGAAAGGAGCCATTGGTGGAGATATCAATAATAAAAAGAAAATAGAAGATTACTTATGGAGCTTGCTTAACTCTAAGAGAGTTATTCCAGGTTATGGTCATGGTGTTTTAAGAAAACCAGATCCACGTTTCGATGCAATGATGGCCTTTGGAGATAAAAGAGCTGAAGAATTTGCAAATGATGCTAATTTCCAATTGGTTAAGAACTTGTCACAGATTGCTCCTGGAGTCTTAACACAACATGGAAAGACTAAGAATCCTTTCCCAAATGTTGATTCGTCTTCTGGTGTCTTATTCTTACACTATGGACTCAAGGAGCTATTATTCATCACTGTTATCTTCGGTGGTTCCAGATCACTTGGTCCATTGTCACAGTTGGTCTGGGATCGTATTTATGGTCTTCCAATTGAACGCCCAAAGAGTGTTACATTGGATATGCTGGCCAAATAGACTAGAAAATAGAACCCAGTCTTTCTTTACTTTCCCATATATATATACAAGATATTTATTACTCAATACACCTATTTATTATAATCTACAAAATTAGTCTTATATTCGCCATATATTAGAACTACGTCCGTTATGTTTCTTAAGGTAAGTCTTTTGTCTGACTTATCATTTGTCCTTTTTTTGGTTTTATCATCTTGGCCCTTGCCCCAGACTTTGGACATGTCCTGCACCGATCCTCGGCCCCCACTAAAACTTTAAACCGAGCTGCCCCACATTACAGAAGACAAACGCGTGGCCCTCATCTTGCGGCAATTACCAAAGAGAAAAGTAAAGCTGGTATATCAGGATGGGACATTCCTCGTTAAATGATTTCAGGGTCCGAGATTCGGAAATGGACCTTTCATGAGGTGATCTATTATAAACTACTTAACCTGTTGAGCTTGCACGTCAATTTGGATAAAGTTATTGTAAACAGAAGGCTAGGAAATTAATTATCCTTTTGTCTCTTTAGAAATCCAATGTTGAAAAGAGGTTTATCCACAAGTGCTAGAAGAATGTCTTCGATCATCACCGAGAATACTCGTCCAGAAGCGGACAAAGTACTCAAGGACATTGCATCATACGTTCATGATTATAATGTCGACTCTAAATTGGCCTTTGATACTGCAAGACTTTGTTTCCTTGATACCTTAGGCTGTGGTCTTGCTGCATTGAAATATGATCAACCAAAGAAATTAATTGGACCAATTGTCCCAGGAACTGTTGTTCCAAATGGTACAAAAGTTATTGGTACATCTCATCAGTTGGACCCTGTCCGTGGTGCTTGGTCTATTGGTACTATCATTAGATGGCTCGATTATAACGATTGTTGGTTGGCTGCTGAATGGGGTCACCCATCTGATAACCTTGGTGGTATCCTTGCTGTTGCAGATTACTTGACAAGAGTTGCTAAAGCTGGTGGCCAAGATGGTAAAGTCTTTAAAGTTAAAGATGTCTTGGAAGGCATGATTAAAGCTCATGAAATTCAAGGTTGCTTGGCTTTAGAAAACTCCTTTAACAAGGTCGGTTTGGACCATGTTGTCTTGGTTAAAGTCGCAACCACTGCAGTTGTCTCCAAGATGCTCGGTTTGACCGAGGAGCAAACCATCGATGCTCTCTCCCAGGCATTTGCTGATGGTCAGTCTTTAAGAACTTATAGACACGCACCAAATACTATGTCTAGAAAGTCTTGGGCTGCTGGTGATGCCGTTTCAAGAGCTGTTAACTTGGCTTACCATGTTAAGAATGGCGAATCAGGTATGCCTTCTGTCCTCACTGCTAAGACATGGGGTTTCTATGATGTCTTGTTCAAAGGTGAAGAGTTCAAGTTCCAGAGACCTTATGGTTCATATGTCATGGAGAATGTCTTATTCAAGATCTCTTTCCCTGCTGAATTCCATGCCCAGACTGCTGTTGAGGCTGCCTTGACTTGTAATGAGAAGCTGAAATCTCTCGGTAAGACTTATAAGGACATCAAATCTGTTAGAATCAGAACGCAAGAAGCTGCCATGAGAATTATTGATAAGAAAGGCCCATTATATAACTACGCTGATAGAGATCACTGTATTCAATACATGGTTGCTATTCCATTGATTCACGGTCGTTTAACTGCTGATGATTACAGTGATGCAATTGCTTCTAACCCAGAGATTGATGCCCTGAGAGACAAGATGTATTGTGTTGAAGATGAAAAATTCACTGTTGATTACCATGCTCCAGATAAGAGATACATTGGTAATGCTTTACAGATTGAATTGAACGATGGTACTGTGCTTGATGAAGTTGTCGTTGAGTTCCCAATTGGCCATAGAAAGAGAAGAGAAGAAGGTAAGCCTGTCTTGCTAAAGAAGTTTGAGAACCACGTTGCTGAACACTTTAGTGATAAGTCGAAGGTTGGTGCCATTCTCAAGGCAAGCCACGCTGCCGAGCTGGACAACATGGACATCGACGAGTACGTTGACTTGTATGCCATTGAATAAATCGCATAGTTTAAATATAAATATTTCATTACACTCCGCTTAATCAAACGTAAGAATGCTTTATTATAGCATTATGTACCATGGGGTTACCCGGTCCTCGATCGCAGAAGCGCGCCTTCGCGCTTTCTTAGAACTTGAGTGGCGAACCCCATTCAAAACATGAAACCTCACGAAGCCAACAAGCGAGCTGAAGAGCAGTATAAAAAGAACAAAATGTCAACACTTGAAGAGCTTGCCAATCAGCCCGAAGAGGTCGGTCTTGATGACGAGGTGCTCCAATCGTCAACCGAAGACATCAACAACCGTACAAGACTTCTCGAGAATGACATCAAAGTGATGAAGTCCGAGATGCAGAGACTCACCCACGATAAGCAGGTGATGGTCGAGAAGATAAAGGACAACAAGGAGAAGATCGAAAACAATAAGCAGCTTCCTTACTTGGTTGGTAACATTGTGGAGCTGTTGGATGTGGAAGCCGAAGAGGCTGCTCAGAGCGAAGGTGCCAACGTAGACTTGGACTCCACAAGACAAGGCAAATCAGCAGTTGTAAAGACCTCGACGAGACAGACGGTCTTCCTACCGATGGTTGGCCTCGTTGACCCTGCCACACTCAAACCAAACGATCTTGTCGGTGTTAATAAGGACACATACCTCGTCTTAGACACACTCCCTGCTGAATACGACTCCAGGGTCAAGACGATGGAAGTTGATGAGAAGCCACAAGAGACATACTCCGACATTGGTGGACTTGATAAACAGATCGAAGAGCTCGTTGAGGCCATTGTGTTGCCAATGAAGCAAGCTGAGAAATTCAAGAAGCTCGGAATCAAAGCTCCAAAGGGTGCTCTTATGTATGGACCACCAGGTACTGGTAAGACATTACTGGCCCGTGCGTGTGCAGCTCAGTCCGAGGCTACGTTCCTAAAATTGGCTGCTCCACAGTTAGTGCAAATGTTCATTGGTGACGGTGCAAAATTGATCCGTGATGCCTTTGCCCTTGCAAAGGAGAAAGCTCCAACTATTATTTTCATTGACGAGTTAGATGCCATTGGTACAAAGAGATTTGACTCTGAAAAATCTGGTGACAGAGAAGTACAAAGAACCATGTTGGAACTGTTGAACCAGTTGGATGGTTTCGGATCCGATGATCGTGTTAAAGTGCTAGCAGCTACAAACAGAGTCGATGTGCTTGATCCTGCCTTGCTTAGATCAGGTAGATTGGACAGAAAAATTGAATTCCCATTACCTTCTGAAGAAGCTAGAGCTTCTATTTTACAAATTCACTCTAGAAAGATGACAGTGGATGGTTCTATTAATTGGCAAGAATTGGCTAGATCAACAGATGAATTCAACGGTGCTCAGTTAAAGGCCGTTGTCGTCGAAGCCGGTATGATTGCCTTAAGAAATGGTCAATCAAGTGTTAAACATGAAGACTTCATTGAGGCCATTGGTGAAGTCCAAGCAAGAAAATCCAAATCTGTTTCCTTCTACGCTTGATTTATACATATATACGTCATTCATTTGTATTTAACCGTAGTAGTAGATTGCGTCACCAGCACCTGCTAGAGCAATTTTGCTAACTTCTTTTGAATTCCAGCAGACTTGTGTTATAGCTTGTTGGTCAATTTTCAGTTTAGTGACTAATTTACCAGTTTTCCAATCCCAAAAATAAGCATTACCTGAAGAATCACCACTGACCAAGATCTTTCCATCAGGTGAAAAATCTATTCCAATACCGAATCCAGCACAATTATGACCACTAAACAGCTTCTTCTTATTTGTCTTGTATCTCCCTGTTGCACTGAAAACCATCACGGTGTTATCCATTGACTGTGCTGCGAAATATTTGCCCGAGGGATGAACTTTTACCACTGGCATTGAGTGTAGTGTTGGATCTGAGATGAGCTTAACTGGGATATTGACTTGAAGATCCCAAACTCTAGCAGTTTTATCCTCTGAAGTTGAGACAAATCTCTTTGTTTCCTCGGTATTCAGCATGGTAATGCTATTGATTGAACCTAAATGGTGATCATAAGTCTGAATCAAACCTTTTGAGATGTCATAATGCTCGATTTTATGATTCATCAGTCCAACAATAAACTCGTTATCATTCCAAATATTAAACTTAATACAATTTGGGACTGAGGATAATTTGAAAACTGCAAGACACTTACCGGTTTCCGTTTCCCATAATTTAACGGTTTTGTCATAACTTGCACTTAAGAATCTTGTACCATCATTATTAAAATTGATGTCTCTGATTGGTTTCTTATGGCCATAGTAACCTCTCAAAAGCTCTCTTTTATGATAAACATTCCATAAGAAAATCTTACAATCATTACCACACGATAATAGCAAATGATTTGTCTTGGGGAAAAGCTCAATCTTTGTCACACCACGATGGTGGCCTTTCCATTTATGTAATTGTCTCTTGGGTACAAAGCACTCTTCTGGAATTTCATCGTTTGATAGGTTGATTCCAACATCCGTTGGTGCGTGTATGTAGCTTCTCCCTTGGTAGTCTCGTTCAGAAGTCCCAAAGAACTCGGTGGTTTCTTCTTCTTCGTCTTCTGATTCTTCTGATGCTTCAACTTCTTCTGATTCTTCAACGTCTTCTTCATCATCAGCAACTTCTTCTTCTTCTTCTTCTTCATCACTCGACTTATACTTAGCCCAGGGTCCTTGATAAGCATCCTCACCTTCTGTCTTTGAAGAGTCGCCTTTATTGTACCTTCTCTTTTTCATCATCTTAGAATCCTTTTTACCGTGTCTTAATTCTGTTATATCTCTTTTATTATGTTTTAAAGCTTTTGAAATATCACCAACTATCAGCCCATCATTATGGATGCTCTTAGCATACCCAAGCTGTTCAAATGTCTTTCTTTGTGTCTCAAACGTTTGATCATCAATTGTTTCTTTATGAATAACACCAGCATTTCCTATGATGCTATGATGTTTATCCTCTGCTTCATCTTCTTGCTCTGGTACTTTCAACTCAACCTCCGGCGCAGCTATGATTTCATGATGGTACTTTATGGTTGGAATTTCATCTTCTGAAGATGAGTACCCGGAAATCAACGACATGTCCTGTCCTGTCCTGTTCTTGTCCTGTCCTTGTCCTGTCCTTGTCCTTGTTGATGGAAGACTTTCGTAAAGCGCGAAGTGCTTTAAAGTGGGAAAAAATTTTGAGATCTTCAACTCATCAAGCTCATCGAGCTCATTCACATAAGACAAAAGAAAAACAAAAATGTCCAAGAGAAGAATCGAAGAGGAAGAATCCGACATTGACATTTCGTCCACCGACTCTGAGAACGAAGAAGAAGTTGATGACGAGATCATCAACATCGACTTTGACTTTTTCGATGTTGATAAAGAAGTTGATTTCCATGCCGTGAAGAATCTTATGAGACAGCTCATTGGTGAAGACTCAAAGAAGCTGAATCTTTCGGCTTTAGCTGACCTCGTTCTTGAATCGTCCACCACGACCATCAAGACCGACGGTAAAGAGTCCGACCCGTATGCTTTCTTGGCTCCAATTTCTATGAAAGACGCAAAGAACTGTGATTACATTAAATTTATTCATAAATCAAATGCTGAGCTATCAAATACTTTGAATAAGATCTCAAACAAGAAAGTGTCTCTCTTGATATCTGAACGTTTGATTAACATGCCTATACAAGTCGTACCCGCCATGTACAAGATTGTGCTTGAAGAGGTCTCCAAGCAAGGTGATAACTTTGATTACTATTTGATTCCTTCAAGAAAGTACCAAGTCAACGATGAAACCGACGACAATAACAACAAGCGTGTCAAGACTGTTGAGGTTGATTATTACCACCACGAAGACAAATTCTTGGAGGACAACTCCTATCACTTCACTCAGCTTGAGCCAAAGAACGGTCTTATTCAGACTTTCATAATCATTGGCCATGACCAGTTGAACAAGGCAATCTCTGAGCTGGAGGATGCCATTGCCTCTATGTAATCTTTTTATATTTCAATGGCAATGATTGAGCCGAATTGTCCGTTGCCACAGCTGTACAACTGCCACTTAAAGCCCTGATGATCTAACCATAACGTTAAAGGTTTTGTAGTCTTTTTGTAGAGTTGATGATCGTGAAAGGATGGAACGATGAGATAGCAGAATTTCAAGTTCCCGTTGGGTTTAATCTCGTCTATGGAAATCTTCAATTGTTCAATAGCGTCATTGAATTCCAGACCATGGAACTCAAACCAAACTTCATTGCTTAGAGTCTCTGAATAGTTGAATAGTTCATCATCTGCCAATTTTAATGAATCAAAGACTTTTTTTTCAAATTCATTGGCTTTTTCACTCATTTTCTTAGACTTTGCTCCATTATTCAAGTTCCAGGATTCTGTTGATATCTTAGCAAATTTCCTTCTCTGGATCTCAAATTTAATTGCATTCGTTCTATGCTGTGTGTACCTCTGCAAGATTTCATTGGTTGATTCCCATGGAATTATTGGTTTCCTGAGTCTTGAAATCGGTTTTGGCTCAGAGATAAATTCTGAATTGATGCCATTCATGTCGTTCATTTCGTTAATTTCGTTCATTTGATCCAAACTATGCTTAAACAAGCACTCATCACCGGCGATACAATGGCCATTTAGCCAAAATGAACAAATTCTCTGTTCGATATCATGGCTAAACTGACAATCCGAACGAAGGCATTGACCGTTTCTTAGTAAGTAAGAGCAAACTTTTGTTTTCTTATTCCCATGGAAGAACTGATCCTTTTCATCTCCTTTCAATTGCTTTAAAAGCAACTGTAAGGTATCCAAAATGCTATAACCACAACTTTTCAGAGCCTGGTTAATTCTGTTTCTCGATATTGAATCGTTAAAGAAAGAGCTTATGTAGTCGATTGGCGAGTCGTTCGATGGTCTTTCCTTGTCCCCATAGAGTTCCCTTTGCAACTCGTTTGTCTTTATCAAAAGATCTTCGTGGTTCTTGGAGCTTTCATTCATCTGATCAAATTCAAGAAACTGTCTCTCAAGTAAAAGTCTTTTCTCTAAGTTCGGTATATCAATCTTCGTTTCAACCTCTCTGATATTGATGATATGAGCACTGGGTTTCTTGAGCTTGGAAGGGTCCTGGTATTTCCACATGATGTCCATTGCGATCTTCTGCCTGTTCTTAGAATTTGGAAATCTCTTGGTGATTAGTTCTTCAACTTTATCAACTCGGTCATCCTCGTCTAAAGTCTCATCTCCAAGAATAGCAAAGCACGTCTCTTCCAGCTCAGTGAGTTCCATCCCTGCCCGTCAACTATACCAAATAGCAAGTAAAATATACCAATTTACTACTAAAAAAAGATTTGGAAACAAAGTGAAAAGTTTATATTTATGTCTCGTATAATTTTGATAGTAAACATTGGCAGTGGCCCTACCGTTCTGTGATTTTCGCGCTTCTCGCGCTTTTTTCCCCGTTCGTCGAAGAACAAAAAAAAAAAAAAAGTTCCCAGCGCGTCCAAAAAGGCAGAGGGCCGACAACGTTTTTTGTATAAAAACAGCCAAAAAGACAACCATCAAGGGGACTTTTAGCGAGTTTTTTTGCGTGAAGGTTTATCGTCTCTCCCTTACCTACAAATAGCGCGTTTTTCTACTGAAGACGCCGCGTTTCTTCGTTGGGTTTTTTCCAGTTCTTTTTTTGTTAACCGCTGCCTCTAACCGCGGTGCCCTTACCCTACACATCAACAAACAACAAACAACAACAACAAGACAACAAGACAACCAAGAAACAGCAACAGCAAAGCAGGGAGATGGCAGCTAACATCGACAGGATCCGTCTCGAGGCCATTGAGAAGCGCCGGGGAGAGGCCGAGGAGCTCGTGAAGAGCCGCAAGAGAAAGCTCGCAGAGCTCTACACAGTCTCCACACTCTCGAGGATAAGGACAACCACCGACGAGACCTCGCTCAAAAACGTCAAGGACTCTCTGCTGTCGTTCTTGGAGAAGAACGACATGCAACGAGGACAGGCGTTTGACTCAGCTACGCTGCCGCCGCTTGAGTATGACTTTGAAGAAAAGGCATCGCAGCCTACGTCATCGCAGCCTGTGATAGAACAACCATCGCAGTCACCGAAGGAGCCAATCTCAAAAGAGCCGCCAGCTCAGGCGGCTGTCCAGAAGCCTGTACAGCCGGCCCCAGCTCAGGCACCGGAGATCAAACCATCAACAGCCGCCGAGACGAAGAAAGTCGACGTGATACCACAGGCCAACGTCATCGTACCCAAGCAGAGCCCTTCAGTTCCTCAAATAACAGTACAGCCGTCAGGAACGGCGCCAGAGGAAGCTGTAGAGCAGAAGAAGGACACGGCCGTCGCACCAAACACATCCACAACGGCGGCTCCAACGCCCAGTAACCCAACAGCGCAACTGTCTGCTCCGCAGTCACAAGTCATGTCTAAACCACCACTCTCTCAGTCCCCTGTCGTACCACAGCAGCGGCAACCACAGCAGCAGCAAATTGCACACCCTCTTGAGCCATATAAGAAGAAAGCCAAGGCCAGAAGACCAGAAGACAAAGTGCAGATCTTCAACCCCAACAACGACGATGCGATCGAGACGCTGGTGCTTGTGTTGAAGAGCCGTCTTCCTTCTAAGATTGCAGAAGTCACCCCGTTATCGGAGTTGCACTACCTGGCACAGACGCTACCGCTTGTGAAGCTCATGCCTGCTACACACAAAGTTGTCACGTCTACGATGTATGAGACTGCACTCACCGAGGGGAAGATCAACGTTGTCCACAATAGAATTGAAGAGTTGAAAAGACAGTCAAAGTGGAGTTTGAAACAGCCTTCAAGGTTTATTGACCCTTACAAGTCATCCCAGAAGACTCATTGGGACAATCTCCTGTCAGAAATGAACTGGATGGCTATAGACTTCAAAGAAGGGAGAAAGCTAAGAATGGCAACCTGCGCATTTATCGCTGAGTCTATTAGAGATTACTGGAGATACGGTAAGGTATGCTGTGTGAAGACAAGACCCATCAGGTTCTTGGAGAAGGCTGAGACTTCTTTGGATGTTGAGCTGATAGATGTAGAGAAGGCTGAAGATGAGACTGAAACGCCTAGTATCGATATAAGCAAGTTGCTACAAGTTCCAGATCCGTCCTCTGAGTACACACTTGCACCTTTGCCTGAGACGACCCCGGAGGACTTCAAGCGACTCAAGGAGCTCGATGAAGAGAAGTCTCCGTTCAAGTTGTTCATCGACACAAACGATATCAAGCACCAGGATAAGTCAATTTTGGATGCTCTACCATCATTCTCGAGTTTCCAGCACTTTAATGACCAGTACGAGAGTGCGCCTCTTGTGCCTGTTTCAAAGTCTTTAATCAACTCAGACGACGACACGTGGTTCAACGTTTACTTGAAGCAAACCGAGAACGACGAGCCAATAACACCGGCACAGCAAAAGGGTCTCTTTGGCTTCTCCTCTCAGCGCAGACTCACCACTTCCATCAAGCCTCCACCACCACCAAGCCTCAAATATTTGAATCTGAGAACACCGACGATTTGGCTACCAGAAGATGACCAGGACCTTATCGAATACGTTAATCTCTTTTCTTTCAACTGGGGTGTCGTTTCAGCTCACCTGTCCAAGAGACCTACAAGAAACTACCAATCTAACATTGAGAGAAGAACTCCATGGCAGTGCTTCGAGAGATACATTCAGCTCAATGATACTTTCCAGATCCAGGATATGAGAGGCCAGAATCATATGAGTGCAATGAAGTGGCTAGAGCATGCTCACCACATCCAAGCCACCACAAAGAGACGTATCTCCCCATTGGGTGTTGGTCCTGACTCGATTCAGCGTGGTCATAAGCGTTTGCGCTGGGCCTCTATGTTTGAAGCCATAAGAAAGTGTATGAAGAAGAGAGAAAGCATCACAAGACCAAATCCACAGCCTAGAAAGAACATGGATGAGAAGAAGGTGTCTGCTCCATCTCCGTCCGATTTATCGAAGCTGAAATTCGAAAGAGACAAGGCCATCCAAGAGGCCTATCTTCAGAATGTCGCTGCTAGCCACGGACGAGCTAATGGTCAGCAACCCGTTGCAGCTGCTACTGGAAATGCCTCTCGTACGGCTCAGGTGTCGCGCACTGGTCCTCAGCCTACCCCAGCTTCTGGAGTTCAGACGCAGCAGCAGTTGGACGCTGCGAAGAGGCCAAGCTCTGTTCCGGCTCCAGGCATTGTTAAAGTGGGCACTATGCCTGCTGCTGCTCAAGGAGCTCTGCCACAGCTGAGAGCACCAAACGGTGCCGCCTATACGCCAGAGCAGCTTCAACAGATAATGCAAATGAAACAGCTGAAGATGGCACAGCAGCAGGCTGCCTCATCTCAGGGAACACCTTCTCCAAACAACGGGCCAGCGCAGCTTACAGCCCAGATCAGATCTAACAGCAACCCTGTTCAGGGTGCTCAGAGCACTGGAGGACAGGTTCATCTCTCGCAGGGATCTGTTAATGGCATGAGGCAAGGCTCTTCTGGAGGTGCCACCACTGTATCCGCAGTCAGCAGTGCAAATGCCCGAAAGCCCACTCTTGTTTCTGAGCAAGTGAATGCGGTTATTAACCAAATTCAAGCTCAGAATCCAACCATGTCTAAGGCTGATGTCGCTAGAATTGCAACTCAGTATCTGGCTAGCATCACAAAGAATCGCCAGGCTATTGCGAATTCCAATGGTAACGGTGTCTCTGCAAATGACGCTAAGGCTCGCTCCGGTGTCAGCACACCAAGACCTTCTCAGTCCCCGGTGGTTCAGCCTAAGCCTGCTCCAGTCTCCGTTCCAACTCCACAACAGATTTTGCAGCAACAAGCTGCGTTGGCCAATGGTTCTTTACCTTCTAAGTCTCTTCAATCCACACGTCTTGTTAATAATGGTGGTAATATGATTCAGCAGAATCTTGTTCCAGTTGTTCCTTCTCCTGTTCAACAGCTGACACCCCAACAGAAAGCTCAATTGAAGGCAATTCAGAGTGCCAATGCACAGCAGATGCAAAGAGGTCAACAGCAGCAGCAGCAGCAGCAACAACAACAACAACAACAACAACAACAACAGCCACAGCCACAACAACAACAACAACAACCGCAGCAGCAGCAACCGCAACAACAACTACAACAGGGTGGTGCTGGTGCTGTAACTAACGGTATAGCTAAGAAAGGTCTTTAAAAGATCAGTGTTATACGTGTATGCGTTAATGAATTAAGAACATTTTAAACATATGATACAGCGTAGATGAAGATTTATTTTCTGAAAGAGGAGAGTCTTGATGATATCTATAGACTTATATAAAAAAACACGTAGTATTACACCTTTCATGCATTAAATGGTTGGGAAGGTATAAGTAGAAGTTTCCTCAACTGGAGAACCATTAACGTTGTAGTTGATTTTCCATTTGATCTTTGGGGATACACCTTGTGAAGCACCATCGATTCTGAAAACTTGTGTAACTGAATCCTTACCGAAACTTGGAATGAAAGAACCAGATTGTGGCTCAAGTCTGAGTTGAATTGATTTTGGAACTGCGACAAGGAAGGTCAAATTAGAGATTGAAGCTGGAGATGGGTTTGAGAAGAATGCTTGGGCTTTAACTGTTGATGGAGACTCACGAGAGAAGGTGAGATCGAACTTGAGGTGCTGAGATTCGTTCACCGTGACACGTGAAGTAGATGGCTGGGCAGATGGTACTGGGAGTGGTGCACCGAAATCTCCCAACAAGTCCATTGAGGTCTGTGTAGTTGTCTTTGCAGCAGCTGGTGCTGGTGTGGTTGTGAAAGATGGAGACTGTGTTGATGTGTTCATGAGGGAGCTGAATACATCGTAGTTAGGACCGTTGGCAGCCTGTGGTTGGGGTTGTGGAACTGGGGAGCCACCTAATGACCCACCAAGCAAGATGTCACCACCGGCACCGTAGTTTGTGGAGTTATTAAAGGATAAAGATCCCAAGTCGCCAAGGAGATCATCAACACCACCAGCAGAGGAGGAAGCCCCTGGTGCTGGTGAAGAGGAAGAAGTTGGAGTGTCGTCACCGAAATCAATCAATGACAGCGACTCTAAAGCACCAGAACCAGCAGATGCGACTTTGACGTTAGCAGCATTTGAAACGTCTCCATCTTTGAGGAACTGGTACTTCTGTATGAGGCCGTTGAGAGTATCATTCAGTTTGAGTAGATCTTGCACAGCAGCCTCGTCGTCCGACTCCTCGGCGATGATCTTCTGAATTTTTGGTTGTGAGACCTTGACGGCACTATAAAGCTCGACGATTGTCTCGTCATTAGCATCCAAGGCTCCCTGCTTCTCCACGGCAGAGAGCATCTCTGCGAAGATATCGGCCTTGCGTTTCAGTCTGTCCAAGTCCTCGGCGACCTTGGCCTTTGACTCGACGATTGAGTCGTCCTTGAAGCCTGCCATGATCTTCATCAGCTTATTGGCCTCTTTCAAGTCGGATGGTCTACCACGGCGAACCAGCTCCTGGAGCTTGGCAGCGTGCGCAACCTGCTCTTCTCTCAGCACCTCTTCCACGGACTTAAGGTTATCTGAAGGGTTCAACACCGAGGCATCTTCAGGCTTCACCTCTGGGAAGGTGTAGCCCTTGTAGGACAGCAATCTGTGCATATCACGGATGAAGCCCAGGTCATCCTTGTGGCGAGAGGTTTTGCAGATTGTTTGGTTCCACTCCTCAATCGCACCTAAGATGAGTCTCTGGACTCTCGAGATGCGCATTGGGGGTCTCTCTGGGAATCTTTTCACTAGCTCGTTCAAGAACTCCTTACGTGATATTTGCAGCTGGAAAGGATAGCCACAGTTTTTCACCAAGACATCCAACAGAGCAATGGCAAAGATCGCAGTGTGAGAGTCCTTGGAGTTGATGAGGTTGACAATGGTAACGGCAGCTTCACGTGGAGCACCAGCCTGCTTCTCGTTGATGTAGTCCGCAACTGCCAAATTGAGCGCAAGATCGGGCTCAGCAAGTGAAGATCTACAAGCACGGTCTTTTCAGTTCTCGTTAGCTTTGATAGATAAAGGGGGGAGGAAGTTTCACAAATTGAACACAGAAGAACACTTACAGATCTTTCTCACCAAAGAGGAAGCACCCGCAGGGTTGTACTTGTCAGCGTAAGACATTTTGCGCTTCTTTACTTCTTTGAATGGGAAAAAACGATTGGTATTAAGTCCTTCCCATTCCTTCTTGGGGTTGGAGATTTATCAACCCTTTCCAAAAGAGCGAAATCCCCCGTGGTTTTCGCGGGGAGGAGCCAGCCGGGTAACATTGAGGTCACGTGATGTGATATCCGGTGCTTTGTCACGTGCGAGTTGGAATTCGGGGTGTTCCGGGGGCTTCTTCTCCCGGATATTTCACACTTAAGCACCTTTTTGTATGGGGAAGTTCACTCTGTGTTACCAGCCTTTTCAGAAAGAAGACACATGCAAATGGAAAGCAGCTTAAGGCCAAGCGAGTCACTGGCGTCGTCTGTGACGCCATCTATCCAATCGTCTGTATTGACAACGAGGAGTGGGTTAGAGACAAGCTCACTAGAAGACCAAGACGATGATGATGAAGAAGACGACGATGAGGATGAAGATAACGATAACGAGGATAATGAGTTGAACGGATTGCAGGATGACGACGATGATCCGTTGGGTGTTAACCAGCTGGCACTGAGTTTTGATTATTTGATGTATAAGATAAGCTCAAAGATGGAATCTCTTGCAGAGCAAACAGAACTGTATGTTGTAAATCAGCAAAAGGACTCAGACGAACAGATAATAGAAGTTAATAAGACAATGGAGAGATTAAAGCTGCTACTAAAAGAGTGTGATGAGCTGGATACTCAGTTCATTAAGCTAGAGCAAATTGGGGTTATTGTTCAGGATTTCAAAGAAAGAATCCAAGACTTGGAGAAATACTATAACGTGTGATGCAGTATATAACGAAACTATAAACTAATGATATAAATAAGTGAAAACTAATCGGTGTATATAAGCAAGTAGTGGCAATCCGTACACACCCGGACACCAGACGCGTAAGAAGTTCCAAAAAAAAGGAATTTTTCGCGTTTCCCACGAAATTCAAAAAGCGGTCAAAAATTCAGTGCTGAGACAAAACACGAAATCAACAAATCAACAAAAACAAAGTCCTCGATCTTCTTGCCGGAAAGAAAAGGAAGAAAGAAAGAAAGAAAGACAGCAATGGAGCCTATCGGAATTTCCTCTCTGCCAAACCAAAGGTACGTGCCCCTCCCCTGCGCCGCAATGCCTCCCCCCCCCCTCCATTCCCCATTCCCCATGGATCATTTCATACTAACAAAATTGCAGGTATAAACTCGTCTCCAAGCAAGGAGCTCACTTCACGTTGATGGTTGCCGGTGAGACGGGTTTGGGTAAGTCCACCTTTATCAACACCCTGTTCCAGACGTTGTTGAAGCCAGCCGTTGATAACAGAAGTCGCCACAAGCGTGGTATTAAATCAACAACCGAGATTGAGATTATTCGTGCTGAGTTAGAAGAAAAGAACTTCAAGATCCGTCTAAATATCATCGACACCCCGGGCTTTGGTGATAACGTCGATAACAAGAACTCATGGCAACCAATCATCGACTTCATTGACGACCAGCACGACTCCTTTATGCGTCAAGAGCAACAACCACATCGTCAGTCAAAGCATGACTTAAGAGTACACGCCTGTCTCTACTTCATCAGACCAACTGGCCACTCTTTAAAGCCATTGGACATTGAGGCCATGAAGAAGCTATCCACAAGGGTCAACCTGATTCCAATCATCGCCAAATGCGACACCTTGTCTCCAACTGAAGTCTCTGAATTTAAGAACAGAATCAGAGCTGTCATTGAGGCTCAAGAAATTAGAATTTACACTCCACCAATTGAGCTGGACGACCAGGCTGCTGCTGATCACGCCAGACAGTTGATCGAGTCGATGCCATTTGCTATCATTGGCTCTGAAAACGAGTACGACAACGGCTCTGGTGAGCTGGTTAGAGGTAGAAAGTACCCATGGGGTATCGCTGAGGTTGAGAACGAAGCACACTCCGATTTCAGAAAGCTGAGATCCTTGCTATTAAGAACAAATCTCTTGGACTTGATTCTGAGCACTGAAGAACTACACTATGAGACTTACAGAACCCTAAGAATGGAAAACTCTGAAAACAACGAAACACAGGGAGGCATCACAACAACGAGAAAACTCCATAATCCAAAATTCAAAGAAGAAGAAAACGCTTTAAAGAAGTTCTTCACGGATCAGGTCAAAGCTGAAGAGCAGAGATTCAGACAATGGGAACAAAACATTGTTAACGAGAGAAATAGATTGAATGCCGATTTGGATGAGATTCAGCAGAAAGTCAAGGCCCTGGACGAACAGGTTAGAGCTTTGCAGTTGAAGAACAAGCGTTGATTCTTGTCCTTTCTATAGTTTTTATACCCTTTATAAATGAACCTTTTCTACACTTGATATAACATGACAACATTAAATTCTATCGTTTATATATTTACTCTTGCTCAGACAAGAACTTTTCAGCATCCAAAGCAGCCATACAACCGGTACCTGCGGAAGTGATAGCCTGTCTGTATCTGTGGTCCTGGACATCACCAGCTGCGAAGAAACCTTCGACAGAAGTGTGGGTAGTACCTGGAACGGTCTTGATGTATCCGTTCTCGTCTGTGTCGACCTGGCTGGCAACGATCTGTGTGGCTGGGGTGTGGCCGATGGCGTAGAACAAACCGTTGACTGGGAGGTCTTCAACCTTCTCGGTCAATGTGTTCTTGATGGCAAGGGCATTGAGGAACTTACCGTCACCCTTGGCCTCCAATGAGACGGTGTTGTAGAGGATCTCCAACTTCTCGTTGTTCTGAACACGCTTTTGCATGATTGTGGAAGCTCTGAGGTGGTCTTTTCTGACAATGAGGTACACCTTGGAACCGTACTTGGTCAAGAAGAGAGCCTCCTCACAGGCAGAGTCACCACCACCAATAACAGCCAATGGCTTGTTTCTGAAGATTGGCACAGCACCGTCACAGACAGCACAGGCTGAGATACCCTGCTGCCAGTACTTCTCCTCGCCTGGCAAGTCGAGTCTCTTTGCGGAGGCACCAGTGGCCAAGATGATGGCGTCTGTGGTGATTGGCTCGGCGTCCTCGTTCCACTCAGTCCAGAACTTGAATGGTCTTGATGATAAGTCAACCTTAGCAACGGTCTCGGTCTCAACCTCGGTACCGAACTTGACAGCCTGGGCACGCATTCTCTCAACGAGCTCAGAGCCGGTAAGACCGTCTGGGAAACCTGGGAAGTTCTCGATCTCAGTGGTGGTGGTCAACTGACCACCAGCGGCGATACCGTTGGCGAGCATACCCTCGTACACGGTTGGCTTGATCTCGGCTCTGGCGAGGTAAAGAGCAGCGGTGAGGGCGGCCGGACCACCACCGATGATTGTGACTTTCTGATGAACCATTTTACTTAGTTTTACTGCTTTAAGCATACCAATGCCAGGCTCCAGAAACGGGTGAGATTGGCGGAGGGTCGCGCTCCTTTTATACCTCCCCCAGGGTTCTAGCCGCGGGCTGAAAAGTCAAATGTTTTGTAAGCGCGAACGGGCCTGGGCATTTCTTTTTTTCACCTTTGTAATGGGAACAGCTCAAAGGCCTTATCGAAGCCCTGGCTCCACTCCCACAGGAACGCGCTGGCTCCACGATTATTAATGTGCTCCTGTAGACGGCTCTGCTTCCACGCTTTGTAGCGTCCGATCCTGGAGCTGTGGAGCCTAGCGAACGCAGCACAGTCGCACCAGCACGTTATGAAGCCTTCCTTGTATCGCCAGTGCTGCCACTGCTCGCTCGGGTTCACGTTGTTCCAGTAGGAGACGTGCGAGCCCAGCTCCTTCTCGAGAATTGCGTTGCTCTCTGGCTCGCTAGGAACCTTTGCATCCGTCGATCTCTTGGGTATGGCCCCGGAGCTGACCATGGGGACAAACCCCCATTCTCCTCCATCGCCATGCTCAAACTTGAAGGTCCAGAAGAAACAGCCAGCCTTGGCCTGAGAGAAGATCTGTAGCTGCTTCTCTCCGTACTTCTTGACCAATTCGCTTCTACCTCCCCGAGCCTGTGACCAGGAGGATCCGTCAAGAACACACGAGTACTCACCAACCATGATATCGGCATCACCAAAGGTCTCCTTATCTAAGTCCTGGATTATCGTCTCTGGTGATTTCCTCTTATCGGAGTCGGAGAAACACCGATAAATGTGCTTATCGATGACAATCCCAAGAGAACCGTGCAAGTTTGCTTCTTTAGAGTTGATCCATTGAATCCATTGGTCTGTCCACCACCCATCGGATATCACCATTGGTAGAGACGAATCAATCCTTCTGATTGCATTCAGTGCTTTGATGTAGTAGCTCTGTTGAGACTTGCCCTCCTGAGAGAACTCACACTCATTAACAACTTGTAGACCAATGACATTTTCAAATGGCTTAACCTCCTCCACAATAAACTCAATCATTGCCAAGGCCAGTTTTTGATACTTAGAATTTGTCCAGAACTCAGCTTGCTTATTCTCGATCCCACTATGTTCAGAACAATTAGCACCACCTGGAAGTGCATGTAAGTCTATCAATACCCCAATATCATAGTCTCGAGCCCTGGAGATGATAGACTTCAAGATTTCCCACGATCTCAAGTAAGCACTGGAAATCTTCGCAAATGGAGTTCCATTGGTGAACTCACCACTCTTAACATGCCAATAGCCAATTGGAATTCTGACTGAGGTGACACCAACAGATTGTAACCATTTCCAATCATCATCGCTAACATAATTCTTCCAGTGGTCCTCAAGATCACTCCTGGTCTTATCAATACCGTGCTCTTTAATATACGCACCAATCCCCGAGAATTCTGTATTGGATCCACCGGGAAAGAACTTATCAAAGATAAATCTTTCCTGAACAAATAAAGAACCAAAATTAACACCAAAACTCTGTCTATTACGATAGATTGAGCGTAGATCCGGGGGTTGCCCAACTGGTGCAACAGGTGAGGATTCAATCGGGGAATCAGATAGCCCTAAGTTCTTTAACTTATCAAACAGCATATGAACACGTTAGCAAAAGTAAACAACAACTCAAGAAGTGGACAGATTTGGTAAAGTTTTTTGTTTGCTCCCGAGCCTCCTTTTTTGTATAAATCGCGGGGTTGAACAGAATGTGTCAACTTTTTCGTTATAGGCTAGCCCAAACAAATTAAACCACAAAGTAAAATCAAAGCTCAACTGACAAAATCTGAGGGTTTCTGTGTCACAGTTTTAGAAGTTTCAAAAAGAGAAGAAATCAAAAAAAAATAATACTCCGCGACGGGGAATTGAACCCCGGTCTACCACGCGACAAGCGGTAATTCTAGCCACTAAACTATCACGGACTTATTCGGATGTTTAAAATATTTAGTAAGTGTAACTCTGAGCTTTATCCCTATCACGTGACCCAAATCTGTGATATGGTTTTTGGAGCAATTACTTGGTTTTTAGTGGGTTTTAATGTCTAATTCATTTAGTATAGTCTTTATTTAATAGCTCTCAATAGTAATTTTAACTTGAATTGAGGTTTAGACCTTCTTAGATGTCATTTCAGTTCATTCAATAATTTGTCCCTCTTCTGAATGGGCTCGAAACCAATTATTAAGGAAAGTTATATCTTTATATTAATATTCGATTTTGAGTACGTATAGCCTCATATTTGATCTTATAGTAAACTAATTAATTCATGATAATTAATAACCATAATATCAAGTATATGTAGCGCCTGATATTATAAATTCATGAAAAGTATAAGTTCATTATTGATTTTAATAGGAGAAATTAAGCTGAACCTCAAAATTATCATTGTTCTCTCAAACCATGCAAATTTAATAGAATTAATATTATTAATGTATATATAAGACATTGGTTTATATCATATAATAATCCCTCTCCAATTTACTTAGCTAGATGTGTAGAAATTTGAATATAAAATACCAGTTGAGTTGACGTGGTGTGCAGATGATGTTCGGATGGTGTTCGGGTGAGCATTACCCTTTCCCATATACTGCTCAAATAAAACATAAGTTTAGAACAATGGGAATTGCAGAAAATTCAATTAAGGGATAGACCAATGGGAGGCCCTTGAAAAAGCCTTGGAAATGATAGAACGGGCTCGTTCCAGGACTTTCCCATTGCCAAAGTTGTAAAACTTTCATGAAGAGCCATGCAGAGCTTCCTAGTACCGCGGAAATTATCAAAACAATGAAAGCATTCCTTTGAGCTTTATCCTTCCAGTTAATTTGCCTTTTATAATTTCGAGAGAAGAGAGGATAAATCTGGGATTTATCAAAGGGGAGGTAGACGGTTAAAAAAAGATAAATATTAGTTCGAGAGTTAGGGAATGTCAGATTTGGGAAGTAAGGAATTTATCAATACATTGATGAGTTATCATGTACTAACACAGAGAAATAGCAAGTGCCGACTTGGATGAATGCATTGAACGTCTTTATAAAAGGCAATTACTCCCTGAGATCACCGTGAAGGCTCTTTGCTTCAAAGTCAAGGAGATCTTGATGCAAGAAAGCAATGTCATTTACTTGAATTCACCCATAACCGTCGTTGGTGATATTCATGGGCAATTTTATGACTTAATTGAGATATTCAAGATTGGTGGGTTTTGCCCCGATACAAATTACTTATTCCTCGGTGATTACGTTGATCGTGGAATGTTCAGTGTTGAGACGATAACTTTGTTGATTTGCTTAAAGGTACGATATCCAACGAGAGTTTTTTTAATAAGAGGAAATCATGAGTCAAGACAAATCACACAAAATTATGGGTTTTACTCTGAGTGTATGAGGAAGTACGGGAGTGCTTCTACGTGGAGTTACTTCACTGATGTTTTTGACTATTTAACTTTGAGTGTTGTTATCGATGATTCAATTTTCTGTGTTCACGGAGGATTATCACCAAACGTTCATACAATCGATCAACTGAAACTCGTCGATAGGTTCAAAGAGATCCCTCATGAAGGTGCCATGGCCGACCTCGTCTGGTCAGACCCGGATGACGAGAACCCCGGTTTTGCACTATCACCAAGAGGTGCTGGCTATACTTTTGGTATTGACGTTGTAAAGAAGTTTTTACAAATGAATGGAATGGATAAGATCCTAAGAGCCCATCAACTGTGTAATGAGGGGTATCAAGAATATTTCAGGGGTCTTGTAACGACGGTTTGGTCAGCACCAAACTATTGTTATAGATGCGGGAATAAAGCATCAGTAATGGAGATTTATAATAAAAACGAACATTATTTCAATGTCTTCGAAGAAGCACCTGAGAATAGTGATCAGTGGCCAAAGGAGAACATCTTTGGAGAGTTAGATATGATCCCGGGAAGCACAGGTAAAGGGCAGCACGTTGACTACTTTTTATAGAAATCAATACTTTTTGTGTATATAAAATGTCATGATCATGAATAATAAAGCTCAATGTTTGTACCGTTATGGACCTCGTAGTCTCCCAATGTGATGTGGTCTTTCAGTGTTGTGTTTCCTTTCTTCAGGACAATCTTTGTGGCCAGTGTTCCTATTTGTACAGCTAAAAGTTTCTTAAAATCTCCAACAAGGTCATCTTCTAGTGCCTTCACACGAACTTTCTTTCCAACTCTTTGAACTGTTAGTACCTTAATTCCATAGTAATCATGTAGAAACTTACCTGTCGTTAACTAATACTTCAATCATTGTGTTTTGTGTTTTGTGTTTTTGTGGAATATGTTGTTTTGTGTTTTGTGCTTTGTGCTTTGTGTTTTGTGTTTTTATGTTTTTGTGGAATATGTTTTTGTGGATTGTGGAGACTTTTTTTTTTTTTTTGTGTAACGGTTTTTTTTAGATCTCCGAGCTTGCTCGATGAGCTTCGTCGTACATCGTTCTCTCTAAAATTTGAAGTTTGCTACAATAAAACTCTAAGTTTTTTCTTTTTTCAAAGATAACAAAGAGAATGACCGTGCTGTTGGTTGATTCGTATGATTCTTTCACATCAAATCTACGCAGCTTGATTGAGAAATCGACGGGACAACATGTCATCACCGTGCGTAACGATACACTCTCGAGATCAGAGATACAAAAATACCTTCCACTCTTTGATGCTGTGGTCATCGGACCAGGTCCCGGTCATCCATCGAATGAGTCTGATACCGGGGTGATACCTTTTTTCTTTTCAGATGAGCTACCTTTGGTTCCAATTCTTGGAATATGTCTTGGGTTCCAGTCTCTTTGTCTATCACAAGGTGCTGCTGTTGAGCGTATCAGCAAAATCAAGCATGGACAAGTCTACAAAATCAATCATAAATCTGAAACAATCTTCCAAAATACCTCTGAAGGGTTTGATGCCGTTAGATACCATTCCCTCTGTGTTCCTAAGCTAACATCGACTTTGAAAGAACTGGCATATACCTTAGAGGATGATGGTACAAAGGTCATCATGGCAGCACAACACATCTCTAAACCGTGGTTTGGTGTACAGTATCATCCTGAGTCCATTTGCTCCTCGAATGGAGAAGATCTCATTAAGAACTTTATTGACTTGGCAAAGTCGTACAATGAAAGTAATCGATTGCTGCTCAATGATGAGACTCTTTTAAACCAACTTATTTCCTCCAGAGAGATAAAACCATTGATTCTAGAGAATTCAAAACCATCAAATTATAAATTAAGAAAGAAAGAAATCAATGACTGTAAAAAATCTTTAGAGATTTGTGAAATATTACATCAAGAAAACAAGGAGTTTATCCTTTTAAATTCTGCATCCTCTCCAGGAGAATGGTCAATCATTGGTGTTCCTTCTAAAAACTCTAAAAGGGTAACACATTCTACAGAAAATCCTGGACTTGTTACGATCACTGAGAATGGAATAACAGAGACACAGCCAATCACTTCTATATGGGAATACATCTCCAATCACATGAGTATGGTTCTTCAAGAGGACACATCTGGGCTGCCTTTCATTGGTGGGTTCATGGGAATCCTTTCATATGAAGAAGGCCATTATATTCAAGTTGATAAATTACCAAAGATCACAAACGCTGCTATTCCTGACACAAAATTAATTTTCATAGAAGATTGTATACTTGTTAACAACTTGACTAAATCATGTTTTATAACATCTTTATCAAGTGATGAGTTCATTACAAAGATGGAAGATCTAATTACAAAATCATCAATAAAACAAGAGGAAACACCGAATTTCATTCAAACAACCAAGATTGAGAGACCAGATGAATCATCATACAATAAATTATTCAAAGAGTGCCAATCATACTTAGAATCTGGTGATTCTTATGAGCTTTGCCTTACAGTACCAACGATGATTAATATCCCCTCAGAGATAGAACCATGGACCATGTACAAGACACTGACATCTCAGAACCCATCGCCTTATTCAGCTTATTTCAACTTTGATGATTGTGTATTACTAAGTTCTTCGCCGGAGAGATTTATCTCTTGGGATAAAGAATTCTGTCAGCTACGTCCTATAAAAGGCACAGTGAAGAAGGACCCTGAGATGACTAAAGAGATAGCAACGGATATTTTAAACACTCCAAAGGAACTCGGAGAGAACTTGATGATAGTTGATCTGATTCGCCATGATTTATACCAGCTTTTAAATAGGGTGGACGTGACGAAGCTGATGACAGTTGAAGAGTACAAGACAGTTTATCAACTGGTCTCTGTAATCGAGGGACACTTCGAAGGAACAAATTATACAGGAATTGACATACTGTCAAGATCTTTACCACCAGGCTCGATGACAGGTGCTCCGAAGAAGAGATCTGTGGAGATATTACAAAATTTGGAACAGAAAAGAAGAGGTCTTTATAGTGGTATCTGTGGATACTGGTCCATTGAAGATAAGGCTGACTGGAGTGTCATAATCCGTTCATTGTTCCATTACAAGGATGATTTAGAGAACACAAAGGACTCTAACCTATGGAGAATCGGTGCCGGTGGTGCTATCACCGTTTTGAGTGATGTTGATAGCGAATGGCGAGAGATGTTGACAAAGCTTGACAGTGCTTTAAGAATCTTTGAGCAACCACAATAGAGTTATATAATCTAAATTGCAAACTTATTTAAAAAAAGAACGTACATTTACAAATTTTAGTGTTCTGGGACCTTTCAAAACTCAGCCCACGGACTTATAGATCATTTCCACATCAAATAATCTTCAAATTAAATCATATCGTTTCCAAATCTTACTTCAACTCCACAATCTCCTCACCATTAGCATGAAGTCCAATGACATTCAAGAACAAGTTCAAGTTTGTAATGATCTGCATCTTAGTGTTTGGATCACTCTCCTTGGCTTTTGTAACAGAGCCAAAGATTTCATCTCTGATCTCATCAACAATGATTCTCTGGTGATTCAGTTTACCACTGAGAGCCAAAGTGGCAAAGAATTGCCAGATATATGTATCGTCATACTTTGTCTTTGTAGCTGGGAAGATGTATGTCAACTTAGTCTCCAAAGAAGAGAACAGCTTATCGTAAGCAGTAGCCCAATGCTGGAGATCCTCAGAGGAGACATTCTGTTCCTGCTTAATAATCTCAGCACGAGACAACAGAATTGTGATCAATGAGGTTCCCAGCTTTGAGGTGGTCAGGAAAGAAGTGTTATTATGCTCGATCAAGATGGTGAGCAAACCGATAATCTCGGTGATGACGGCCTCATGGGTAAGGAACATGATGATAGGCTTCAACACAACCAACTGGAAGAGCTCAATGGTCTTCTGGACATCGGCTGGGATTTCATCCTTCTCATGGTTCTTGAACGAGGACTTAGAGATGATCTTAATCAAGGACAAGTTGGCAAAGATCAAAGTGATGATAGTCAGCTTTTGCTGTCTGTCCAAGAAGTGGTAAACTCTTGGGAAGATCTTCAGACCCTTTTCATAGGAAAGAACCTGAATGAATGGGTTATGGGAGTCAGTCTCTTCAAACAGCTTGAGGGAATCCCAGAGTTTTTCTGTGTTAACTTCGGTTCTCTCTCTCTCTGCGCTCTCCAAGTTCAAGACATTCTGATAAATTGTCTCAATCTGCAAGAGAATAGCCTTTCTACCACCCTTGGAGATCTCAGGTAATTTTGGCTTAACAATCTCTAAAGCCTTTCTTGGCATCTTACCAGAAGAGAAACTGATCTTACCCAGGGATCCCTCTTTAGCCAACTGGCCGGTTCTTGGGCGTTCCTTGGCAACGGTAACAGCCTTCTGAACTTGCTGCTGCATTCTCTGCAAAGCAAGCTCAGCCTTCTGGTAACGACCACCAAGTCTGTGACCAGAGAAGTCAAGGTAAGCCTGAGCAATAGAGTTGTTGTTCACCTCAGAGTTACCAGTCTTCAACAGTCTGTAAACCTGGAAATAGAAATCCTCGTTGTATGGGTCATCTGTGACAATGTGAGACAACTGGATTCTTGTGACAAAGTCCTTGTCACGAGGGTTCATGATACCGCAGAATTGGAGGATACGCTGCACTTTCTGCTGACGTCTCATCAAACGCTGCTTCTCTTCCTCTGGAAGCTCATTGAAGTTGTCGTGGTGCTGAGAGCCATACTGGTGACGGTGGCGTTGCTGCTGGTTCTGGAACTGTAAGTGCTGTCTCTGCTGGTTCTGCTGACTCTGTTGGTGCTGGGCAAACTGCTGGTGCTGTGGTGGGAGTGATCTCTGGGTAGAGTCAGTTGATCCAAGAACAGGGAAGTCTGAGAGGTCCTGAGATGCTTCAGGCTGAGCTTGTGGCACTGGCTGTGCTGGAGCCTCGAGCTGTGGCTGAGAGTCTGGCAATGGCTGCTGAGGCTGAACAAGCTGCTGCTGCTGTAGTTGCTGCTGCTGCTGCTGTGCTGGAATTGGAGGACCCATTGGTGGCATTGGCTGGCCTTGGGCGAACTGTCCAGGCATCTGGAATTGGCCAGGCTGCATCATTCTTGGGTCCATTGGTGGGAACCCTGGGAACTGCTGTGGTGGCATTTGGCCCATGTTGAACTGCGGAGGGTAGCCACCTGGAGGAAGGAAGCCCTGTGGAGGGTAGAAGTACTGTGGTGGGAACGACATCTGATCCGGTGCAACACCTGGCATTGGTGGCATTTGGCCTTGAGCTGGAGCTGACTGTGGAGCTTGGCCCATGTGAGACTCGAGTTGTTCAAGGGACATTGGCTGAGTTGGCTGGCTCTGTGGAGCCTGGCCACCCCACAGGGAGTCCATTGGCTTCAGAGAGTCGTCGCCAAGGTTCTGGAAATCGACTGGCTGTGGCTTGGCTCTGGCAGCATCAGCGTAGTTGATGGTTGGCTCGACTGCTGCGGAGGAGCTCTTTGTACCAAAGACAAAGTCCTGTCCGACAGCGACGGAGGCACCGAACGTCTCATCGTTGAGCGCATCGTCTTCCTCGTCACTGAAGCCGGCATAGGTGTCCTCAAAGGCGTGCACGTCTCTTCTGTTACGTGACATCAGCTTTTTCTCTTTATTGGCTTTTATTATCTGTTAGGCTGCTCGGAGGGCGGGCTCCTTTGTCCACTTTTCAAAAGTCGACGAATGCGACAAATGGTGTCCGGGTGTTGAAGTAGTGGTAGGCTGGGACAAGAGACAAAATCTCTTTCTTTCTTAGTTTTTATTCTACTATTTGGATGAGATCATTGAGTATCAGCTAGTTAGCTTAGTTCAGTAGTATATATATATAGAACATACACGGGTCAGGCAGACTCAAGGTGCTCATTCTCGAATTTCTCAGTGGAATTCAATCTCTCAAGCTGTCTACTGTCAGTATCAAGCTGGAGGGTAGCTTTTATATGGGCATAGTCCTGTTTATCTTTGAATGCCTTGTCGTCACCGAAGACCTCATCCATTTCCTCCAGTGTTCTTTTCCTGGTCTCCGGCAAGAAGACCCAGACAAAGAAGACTGAGAATAACGAAACTGCGGCAAAGAAGATATAAGTACCCCATTTCATTGTCTCCAGCATATGTGGGGTCACCAATCCAATAATGAAGTTGTTCATCCATGTGGAAGATGTGGTTATGGAGATAGCTTTAGAGCGAATACCAATGGAGAAAATCTCGGATGGATATATCCAGCCAATTGGAGCATATGAATAGGAGAAGTTGATATCATAGATGTAGATGAATACCATTGCAGCATAACCTGCAGATTTATGATCTGAAATTGTACTTTGATACTTTGCTAAAATAGCACCAACAATTAACAGACAACTGAAAGTTCCAATAGCACCTGCTATTAACAATGGTTTTCTACCAACTTTATCCATAAGCAACACTGCTGGAATAGTGCTAAGGAAATTAACAACACCATAGACACCAGTGGCCAGTAATGTTGTTGTATTGGAATTTAGACCAAGCATAGAGAACATCGTTGGTGCATAGTAAATGATAGCATTGCATCCTTGGAACTGTTGACTCCACATTAACCAAGACCCCAGGAAAACCCTCTTGAAATTTGAACGAGTCCCAAACAAGTTCTTATATTCTGCAAAGAACAAAGATATACCAGTGGCACCACCAAAGTGTCTTTCTTTATAATGGGCCTCAAATAGAACTTCACCTTTAATCTCTGCAAACTCAGCTTCCAAATCTGGGTTTGTGCTTTCCAGCCTACGAATGTATGACAGGACTTCTAAAGCCTTGTGATCCTTACCTTTGTAGACCAAATAACGTGGAGATTCTGGCATGAAGATCATTCCAACACCCAATATAAAAGCAGGGATAATCTGCAATCCGAATGGTACTCTCCAGGCAGCAGATCTTTGACCAGTACAACCACCAATGGGAACATCAGTGTAAGGGTTGAAAGAATCAAGTTGGGATTGGGCATTACATTTTGTACCACCGATATGGTTTGTTCCGTAATCAATCCAAAAGGAGATTAAAATACCAAAAGTAATAGAAAGTTGTTGCAAGGCCACTAAAGAACCTCTAATAACTGGGTGTCCGATCTCTGCCATATATAAAGGAGCACACATAGTTAAGATACCAACAGCAAAACCTGCAGTACAACGTCCACCAAAGAGCATAGAGATAGAAGTACCTGCACACTGGAAAATTGAACCTATTATAAATATGAAAGAAGCAACAATCATGGTTGGTTTTCTGCCATATGAATCCACAATAGGTCCAGCTACAAGTGATCCAAACCAAGCACAGAGTAATAGAGAGGAGACAAACCATCCTTTGAAATCAGAATCTGCATAGATTCTTGGGAAATGAGAACCAAAATTCTCCATTGTTAATATACCAGAGATAACACCTTGATCATAGCCAAATAATACACCTGCCAAACTTGCAAACAAGACAATAAAAACCACTAGGATATTCTCTTTAGCGACTTCAAATACGCTTTTGTCTTTCGATTTCGACATATCAAGGTCTTCAGTTATAACTTCAGAAACCATTTTTCAATACTGCATTTTACATTTGTATTTGAAATAGTTTGAATGGCCAAGAGTGGCTTTTATATACTATGACAAAATGTGTAGATCTACTTCTACAGTCAACGCAAAGGATAGGCCCGAACGATATAGAACTCCGGCCTTCATGAGAAGAAGAGGAGCAGGTTGCTCTCTTCCACAGCTACAGCTACAACAACCAGAACAATTCGGGGTGCAAATCCCCGAAATAACAAAGAGTTCAGAGCAAAGTTTTACGGTAAACCTAAAGTTCTTTTTATGTTCCAAAATTTTGTGGGGTAAAACGCACGCGCATATAATTTTACCCCTTAAATACCCCGGAAAGTGGTTTGGACAGTTTATTACCCAGCAAATGACGTGAACAAAGCAAAAATGGACCAATGAGGCCCGTCAGACTGCCATGGAATCTTATGAGGTGATTTCTCTTTCGGTGCCGGACATGGATGATGTGTAGAGGAGATGGGGGTGGCCAGATCGAGAGAGACCTTACAGCAACGGAACGACTCGACCCGATGCGGGCAAAATTAGAGAAGATCCTTATAATCCTCATTTGAGAGTCTTTGTTCTGTATCCACTTGGAAAGGAAGTTATTGAGGTGACCGAAAGGAAGGAGAGATACACCACAAGAGCCATGGAGGAGGTTGAAGATCAATTTGTGAAGAGAGCATTGTCATTATTCGATGAGACTCCAGAAACTCAGAGACTTCTAATTGCATTATGCGGCTCTCCAGGTTCTGGAAAGAGTACCTTCTCAAACCATTTGGTATCTAAGATTAACAGCTTAACTGGGCTTGAGACTGCCAAAGCTGTAACACAGGATGGTTACCACTATTATAGATCCGAGCTCGAACTATTTCCTGATAGAGAGGAGGCATTCAAAAGACGTGGTGCACCATTCACATTTGACTCGAAGAGTTTCTTACAATTGGTGAAGAAGCTGAGAGAGCCAGTTGGTGATAATGTGATCTTAGCCCCAGATTTTGATCACTCTTTGAAAGATCCCATTCAGGAAGTTATTTGTATCAAGCCATCGCACAGACTAATAATCATCGAAGGGAACTACGTGCTATTGAAGGATCAAAACTGGTGTCAAATCGCAGCCTTGGTTGATGAGCGTTGGAAGATTGAAGTTAGTGAAGACGTTGCTAGAAAGCGTATCGCACAGAGACATCTCCAAGCTGGTATTTGCGATACATTAGAAGACGGCTACAAACGATGTGATAGTAACGATATGGTCAATGCTGAGTACATTGCTTTAAACTCTTTTGACCCTGACATTATAGTGGAAAGCCAGAGCTATAGATAAAACGTCTTTATACAAAATGTAAAAAAAGTGTGTCTGTGAGAATCGAACCAGCGCAACATCCAAGCTGAATTTTGATGCGCGAAATTGTAGCCGTGCCCGGGTTTGGTGGAAACCCCCCCGAAAGCTCCTAAAGGGGCAATAACACCAACTTGGCCTTGCAATAAAAGCTGCTAAAGAATATTTGATACAGAAAGCAAAAGATGCTCCAACTTCCAGCTGATAACCTTCTTATTAGAAAGTCCATTGAGGAGTTGATTGCTCAACCGGCCCTTGTGGATCGTATTGTGTCTGACTTTGATTACACGACATACCACCTGTCGACGCCAGAGGACAAGACCAAACTCCTCGTTTCCATCCAATCCAAGGCCTTTAAGGACCTCAAGAAGTACGGTGCACTCGAGAAACTCCACACTGTCTACGGAGCTTTTGAGACCGGAACCATTGAGCCTGGCTATGACTACTCAATTTACATTAACCTTGAGGATATTGCCAAACTGGGCCAAGAGGAACAGGCATCGTTCATCGATGAGCTGTCCTACTTGAAGAGAAACATGCTTGCTGCTCCATTTGATGCTGCTTTTGCTGAGTACGAGTCATTGGCCTCTAAGTACCAGGAGACAGGCATCGAGCCTGAGACTTCTTCAGCTATCTATGAGATCAACTACAGAGACGAAGAGTCCATTTACATCCAACCATCTTTTGATAGAGTCACAGTTATCTTCTCCACCATCTTCAAAGACGAAACAGACACGATCTTCGGTAAAGTCTTCTTACAGGAGTTTGTTGATGCTAGAAGAAGGGCTGTTCAAAATGCTCCACAAGTGTTATACTCGCACAAGGAACCACCTCTTGAAATCAGAGACTTGATCAAATATAGACCAGATGAGAAGAAAGGCTATATCACATTTGTGTTATTCCCAAGACATTTAGTGCCTCAGAAGAGAGAAAATACCATCTCCCATATCCAGCTTTTCAGAAATTACTTCCACTATCACATCAAATGCTCAAAGGCCTACATGCACTCAAGAATGAGACACAGAGTCGACCAGTACTTGAAGGTTCTCAACAGAGCCAAGCCAGAGAACGATGAAGCTGCTGAGAGAAAGACTGCCACCGGTAGACGTTTCCAGGCTGGTGTTTGATATTTTTATTCCTATGTAACATATATACGAGCTCTTTTTAACGATACACAAAAATTGCTATAAAACAAAAGTCTACTTCTTTTATTATGTACAAGTCGTTCATTAAAGGGGGGTCATTAATCCTTTTGTGGCTTCTTTGCGCCGTATTTCGATCTCGAGGTCATTCTGTTAGCGACACCACTAAGATCTTGAGTACCACGAACACAGTGGTACTTAACACCCGGAACATCCTGACATCTACCACCTCTAACGAGGACGACACTATGCTCCTGAGCATTGTGACCTTCACCTGGGATATAGGCAGAGACGATCTTACCGTTGGTCAATCTAACTCTGCAAGCTTTTCTCAAGGCTGAGTTTGGCTTCTTTGGCTTTAGAACCATGACTCTGAGCACAACACCTTTTCTGACAGGACAGTTATCCAAATCAGGAGCCTTGGTTGGTCTTTTGTTTAAAGGTTTGGTCATACCTCTTTTGATTTGGTTGATTGAGGCGAGTCTCGCGTTGATCTTCATTGGAGATGTTTGAGCAAAGAGCGACTGGAATCCCTGGTAACTTGGTCTTGTGGCTACGCTCTGACGCAACACCGACGTTGTAGAGGCCCCTGTGAGGGACTTGAACATGAACTTAAGCATTGGTCTCCCTGGTTTTAGTTGCTGCCTCTAAATAGAGCTATACCCTTTGACTTGTACCAATGAAAGTGAAAAGTTTGGACGAGGTCGCGAACCGGAAAAAAACAGAAAACCCGGACACCTCCGCTAAACTGCGATCAACTGAAAATTGGGGGCTCTTTGACCCCCCCTCTCAACAAACAGAGCACTCCCAAGCTAAAAGAAGAAGAATCGAGAACGATGCTTAGATACACCCAGCTTTTGACCAAGTTGTCCACCAGAGCCACCCCAATGGCTCTTTCCTCATGGACTCGCACGGCTTCTATTGCTCCATCCATCAGATTTTACTCTCATGCCCCAGAGCTTACTCCAGAACTCGTCAAGGAGCGTTTGCTTGAGATTTTAGAAGGCTACGATAAGGTCAACAAAGACGTTGAAATCACAGCCTCCACCAACTTCTCCAAGGACTTGGGACTGGACTCCCTCGACATCGTCGAGGTTGTCATGGCCATTGAGGAGGAGTTCTCCATCGGTATCCCGGACGAACAAGCTGACAAGATTAGAACTTTTGGTGACGCTCAGAAGTTGATTGAGAACAACGAGCACGCTGTCTGATGCCTCCAAGGAGCGGGATACACTCCCAGAAACTATTTATTTGTACCTATTTATTCTACGCATACACTTTATTACCTTGTAGTACTCATTTCTTATGGAACACTTCAGCCTCGAGCTCTCTCAGAGCTGCGCTGTACAAGTCCTGCTGCTCTTCACCGATGGTGTCCAGTGGGATTGTGTCAATCTCCTGTGATCTGTTGATCATCATGTTGAACTTGTTGAAGTAGTTCTCTTCACCTCTACCAATGATGAAGTTGTAAGCACTACCGTCCTGGTTGGCTCTTGCAGTTCTTCCGACCCTGTGAACGTACTCTCTGCCCGAGGTTGGTAAGTCGTAGTTGATCACATGCTTGATGGTGCTGATATCGATACCACGTGCAATCAGATCTGTAGATATTAAGACATGGATATGGCCCTGTGAGAACTGATCCAAGATCTTGGACTTAGCTGATCTTGATACTTGCGAGTTGACGTTGGACACCACCATTGATAGGCCAAGTTTTGATGCTAAGATGGTCAGTAACTTTGATAATCTCAGTGTGGACTCGTTAGATTTCGTAAAGATTAAGACATCCTTTGGCAATTCCAAGTGTTGAAGCAATCTCAAAAGGTATAAAGGCTTATACGATGAAGCAGAACTTGGGAATTTCAAAGTAAACTCCTTTAATGTTGATGGTAGTGTAAACAACTTGTCTTGTTTCAAGATGGCATCTTCATTGTTAACGATGATTAATCTTGGTGAACGGAACTGTAAGCTTGATAGTTTACCCGAATCAGTTGTTAATGTAGCAGAGAAGATCATCTTGGTTAGATTTGGTTTGAAGATTGTAGAGATATTACCATCATCATTAACTTCGTTAATCTTTGAAATTAAGACATTTGACCAATCTTGGAAACTCTGGTTCAGAAGTCTGTCAGCCTCATCAATAACACACCAGGTTAAGTCCTTTAAATCGAAACTTCCCAGCTTCAGATGATCAACCAATCTACCGGGTGTTGATATAACAATGTCCGGAGTATTTGACAATAATTTCAAATGCTCGTCGTTCATGGAAATATCACTTTTACCCAATGTAACGATGTTCAAGTCAATACCTTTTGTTAATGAATCAAAAGTTTTATAAACTTGGTTAATCAATGGTTTTGTAGGGACAAGAATTATAGCTCTTAATCTTGGTACAACTCTATTTGCTAAAGAATGAATAATTGGTATGGAATATGCTAAGGTTTTACCAGAACCCGTGGATGCATTGACTAGGATATCACCTTTGATTGAATTTGGGTTCAATTTATTATTGATCTCTGGTAAAAGCAATTCCAATGTCTTTATTTGTGATGCAAATGCATTTTGAAATCCCATTAATTCAAGGTTTTTCAATAACTTTGAAGAAATTTCAAATTCTTTAAATGGTTTAAGAGTATCAGTCTTAATGTAAATAGGTTCAGCTAACCAATTTAAATTATGTGATTTCATATCACGACTAAGTCTGAAATCTCTAGGAAGCTGAGGTTGAGGTAAAGGTGCAACATCATGTTGTTCAATCTCTTCCTTTTCTTCTTCTTCTTCTTCTTCTTCTTTGTCATCAATCAAGTTTGACTTGTTGATGGACTTTGTGAATCTCGATATGATATTCGAATACTTTGACTCGTGTTCTTGTGGTTCTAATTCTTCATCTCTCATCGATACATCTCCATCTGCGTCTTCTTCATTTTCATCATCTTCACTCTCCTTTTCACTTTCTTTTCCACTGTCAGAGTCTTCATCAGACTCTTCGTCAGAGCTATCATCAGAACTGTCGTCAGAACTATCGTCAGAATCCTCAGAATCTTCAGATTTATCACTGTCATTATCTTCACTTGTATTTATGTCTTCGCTCTCATCTTCTGTGTCGGAGAGCTTTCTCTTGGAACCAACTGTAGGCTCAGCCACAGTCTCCACCAGAGAAAGAGGATCAAATCTAGCAGCAAACATCTTATCAATCCGAGTTGATACAAAGCCACAGAGGAACTAAAGAAAAGAAAAGAGAGCTCATCTCTCTCTATGCGTGTGTGGTCCTGACAAAAGAAAAAAAAAGCACCAAAGTCACGTGACGGAGGCGCGAATAAACCAAGTTCGCGTTTGCTTACATAATCGAGATTTTCAGAGGCAGAGGGAGCCAAGGGGAGAACCCCGCTTTGTGCTCCACCTCGGCACCGAAATGACGTCAAAAGAGACCTTACGCAAGAAGCTGGGGAAATGCCATTGATTTTTCTTTAGTCACACATAAACTTTGTTAGCACAGTTTTTGCACTTCAATTAGACACTGACACAAAGTTTCTCGAAAGGGCAGATCACTGAGCAAGGGACGGATGATGCCATATTTTGGCGGATAGATAACGCCACTCTTCGAAACAGACCACTCTAAAAACAGAACACCAGCACAGCACCAGACAGCCACCACCTTAAAAGATGATCTAAAACAGCTGTAGAGATAAATAAAACTCAGCAGAGCGATAGGGCAAATTGTTAAAAGATCCCCTTCCGGGGTTTATTTCCCGGCGCCGGTTGTAAAGTCTTTGCTGCTAAATGCGAAATCCCGGGGTACACCGTATCGGCTGTTTGGAAGGACACTCTCGGGAGACCCCAACATTTCACTTGCCATTTGTATATAAATAGCGCACTTCCCACTTTATTTCCCTGCTAAATTTTGAGTATGAAATCATCTCAACAACACAGTAACAATTATAAAAATGTCTCCAATCAGAACTCCTAACTTCTTAATCGCCACCGGTGCTGCTACTGCTGCACTCGCTGCTTACTCTGTTCTTCAGCTAAGAACAAAGGCTAAAGAGAACTATGGTACATTGTCTACAAATGTCTTCACTGCCCACAAGGCTGAGGTTCTTCATAAGTGAAATAGGATGACATAAAACCATTATTTATAGCCCCTTTTTAGCATTCACATTATCACTTTGATCTCTATAGGTTGATCCATAGAGTGACCTTTATCTCTAAGAGTTTTCATTTCTACAGTCATATACTATCTGGGCCTAGTCCACTTAGTCTTGTTGAACTGTCTATTTGTTGAAACCATTAGGTTTTACATATATATTATTTTGGGTTGTCGGTGGACCTTCATTGGACTGAAGGTGGATTTTATTCACATGTTATAATCAACATCTCGGTTTTTCATTATCATGTAGTTTCAAGATCCAAAATAGAGCAAATCGAGCTCAGTTTTTTGTAAAAAACTTGAATATCTAATAATTTCAGAATACTTAAATGATCTGTGAGACATAGACTAAACCATATTCACCATATGAAATTGGTTATTAAGAGGATGGAATAAAGACCTTCAAAGCACGCGAATCAGCCTCGGAGGTAAGGAAAACCTGGGGCAGGAGCACCGGGATGAAAATCCCCCCGGGTTAGATAAAGGAAAAACACACTGGAAACCGCCGGGACTTCCCGAGTGCCCTTACCATATCTCTAACGTGAGATTAATAAAAAAGAAAATGAACGGTGCGGGAATCGAACCCACGCCTAGTGCTTGGAAGGCACTTATTCTACCACTGAACTAACCGTCCGAATTTGGTAAGAAAATAGCATTTCTCACTTTTGATCTGTAGTGCTCTTACCACATACTCAAAAATTGTTCAAATCAGGGTAACCCTTCGTTAGAATATGTTGAACATCCATCTTTGGAGAGAGTTTTGGTAATATGCAAAACTAAAATTATATTAAGCTGTAAAAAGACTGTAATATACATGAAGCTTGGAAAACGGAAGGTTTTCAATTAAAATCTTGTAAAAATTCCCAAAATTCAGTAGTATATCAAATTGCGCACTGCCTAATTCGGCAAGAATAAAAAAAAAATTCCAAAAAAGAAAATATGAACGGTGCGGGAATCGAACCCACGCCTAGTGCTTGGAAGGCACTTATTCTACCACTGAACTAACCGTCCTAATCGATATTGAATAAATGAATTGGATAAGTGAGACGAAGTAGCGCAAAAACTGGTAAAGGCAACACAAACGCCAGGGTATCGTATAGTAATTATCAATCATTTAGTTCTTTTAAAATTAAGGATCATCTAATTTGACTTTATAGAACTACTCATTTTTAACCATTTGTTGGAAGCTTCGTTTTTGAAACAAGGAGTAAGCTTTCAGAGCTGAAAGAATTCAGCTTACTACCTGTTATTTGATTTGAGAATAATGAAAGATGTATTGTTCATAATTAAGACCTGCTTAAAGTTAACAATTCCCATGATAATTTCAATGCTTCGTCAAACTGATATTGATCAATTAATTCCTGGATCTGTGGTCTTTGTTCAGATTCTAAGTTATAGAAATTCTTATATAACTGTTTCCTGATCATATAATCCAATCTTATGAAAGGTGATTTAGGATCAGTCTTTGGGAATCCTAATATCTTAAGCAAAAGTGAAGTAAATATCTCAATTAGTTCAATTTGATCCATATCTGTTAATGGCCTCTCCAAGAAATGTGTAGATACAGAACCTTGTCTCGGTACTATCATTGTATGCGAGCCATCAGAAGATAAAGCAAGATCAATTTCTTCAGAGATGATAAGGTAGAAATATAATTCATCATTATTCCATTTCAAATATTTAGTAAATGAATTATCCAAGAACTCAGGTTTCTCAATTACGAAATTCAATTGGATGGTAACAAGTCTTTGGAGTTCATTTAAAACTGGTGTGAAGATATCATGAAATAGATTATCTTCCCAGTTTAAAAATTCGGCATCAGTTATAATCTTTAAAGTTGTATTCATCTGTTCATCTAGGACACATCCTACCCCATCATCTCTTTGGTCCACCGACCATGCATTTAATTCAAAACCAAGAAGATGCCTTACTACAACGTCTTTGATGAACACGGGCACCTCATTATGTACGATGAGTGTATCTGTTTGGAACACTGTCGCAGTACGACCGTACGGTGAAATGAAAAAAGATTCCTGGTCTGAAATACCCATCTTTATAACATAGGACGAGTCATATGGTTCTGGAAGAAATGTAATTTTTAGAGGTATCTTCAAATGAAGTTGATCAATGTGATCATTGATGAGCTGTTGTGCTTTGGTAGAAAGGAACTGGAAAGAGGGAGGAACGTCCAAGAAAAGTGGGATATCCAAGTGAAATGCACTTGCAAAGGTAATCAATGCCAGAAGCAACAGCATCTCATTACCCTTGTTCGATAGTTTCTCTATATAGAGCGTCTCCTCGAGACATGTCTCCGAGACGTGAAATATTTTTGTCGCGTTTATCTCTAAACTTTTCACTACGAGACAGATCTACTCCTTCTTTATGTACAAAATTTGTTTATTCATTGCAGTTGTTCATTTACAAAGGTTTTTTAGTTTTAGTTTTTTAAGTTGCAGATCTTCATTTTATGTTAATGACGATACCTGGGCCGTGTGTAGATTGTAGCACTGTCTGTCCCAAGATTGAAGGTCTCTTTGCCTTTTGGTTAGAGATAGCATCGACTAAAGCACCGTGAGCAGCAAATATGTTGCCGACAATTTCAGAGTCTGTGAAGTTTGGACGTCCAACGGCAATAGAAACTTGTTCTGTCTTTTGTCTGAATGGGATTGTACCAGAGGCATCCTTGATCAAAGCGGACACATCTTCTGAGACGGTTCCCTTCTTGGCAGTAGGCATCAAACCACGAGGACCAAGGACACGGGCAACTGGGTTCAATTGAGATGTTATCTCTGGGGTGGCAAATGCTCTATCGAAGTCCAAGCCCAACTCTCCAGATTTGATCTTTTCCACAAGCTCAACACCACCAACGAGCTTAGCACCAGCGTTCTTGGCAAGCTCAGCCTGCTCTGGGTTCGTTGTGAATACGAGGATCTTAGTCTCTTTCAAAGGCTTTGGGAACATCACTGAGCCAGCGAGTTTAGCAGTACCCTTTGTTGAGACAACACCGGTTGTGATTGTGATGACCGATTCCTGTGGAGCTCTACCAACCTCGGATGCTCGAAGGTATCTTAGGGCTGTTGGAATATCATGGTAGAAAGGTGATCTCTCAGGGTTGGCACGGGCCTCGGCTCTCTTACGGGCCATCTTTCTAAGCTCATTCTTACGAGCTGCTTCTTTCGACAATGCTCTCTCTCTCTGCTCGGCCTGACGGGCAAGATCGTCACCCGGAGCCAAACGAGCCGCCGAAGTGGAGAAGGCCCTCTGATTGGACACAGCCAATGTACGTGATGAACTCAGAACTCTCAACATTCTCGCTGTTTGTCTTTACTGCTCCGTCTCTTTGATTTCTTTCGCTTTGTCTTCTTCCATCATCGGATTTTTTTCATGTTGAATCGTCCGGTAGCGGGCACGACCCTCCATTGGAGATCGGGAAGAGCCTATAAAAGCCTGAACTTATGCCCAAGAAAGTGGCATTGTTTGTGAGAAAGCACTACGATTTGAGCCCACCATTGGATTCTCCGTCATTGGTTAGGCCGTATTCCTCGAGGAAAGCTACTGAAAGTCTTGGTTATTCACGTTTATGTACATCGTTATATTTTGCTCTTATTTATATACTCAAGTCTTAGTAAGAGAGGTACCATCTTCCCTTAGCACGTCTTCTGGCAATGATCTTTCTTCCAGACTTCGATCTCATTCTGCTCATGAAGCCAGCAACTCTTTTACGCTTGTAAGTGTTCGGCTGGAAGTTGTTACCTCTGGCTTTCCAACGACGCTGACCACCAATCGACAAGGTGTTGTTGAAGATGGATGCAATGGACAACTGTGAGAGGATTGGAGAGGTGTTTGTGGACGTTGTGAGGGTAGGAGACACAAGCGATTGCATTTTCTGTGTTTGTCTGAGTGCTGTCAATGGAGACAGTGGTCTCAATGTAGAGAAGGAGCTTTGATGCTCGGTTAGTATTACGCTTCAGGGCAGGGCACGGAGCACAAGGAAGACTTACGCTACTGGAGCTCTGAACGGCTGTCTCAGCGTCGTGAATAATGTTCTAGCAAACATATCCTATTGGGCAAATATGTGTCTCTCTATATAAAAGCCAAGGATAAGTCGGTGTTTCTTCTCTCACCGATTTTTCAGTTTTCAGCGTCGCGCAAAGTCTTCTGCAGGCCTCTCATAAAAATTTCATTGTGCGTAGCTTGCAGCTTCCTTTCTCTCCCTTTGCTCTCTTTCTTTCCCATATTTAATTAGAAGATGTCACAGGTCAAGGCCAAGAGAGTTGCTCCGTCCACGGTTAACACACCCGTCACCGTCCAGGTGGTGGCCACCTCGGTGCTCAGTAAGGAGCTCGCAGAGAGATTCCTCACCTCCTTTGTGGATCAAGAAGAGGAGCGTGCTACAAAGAACTTGTTGAACGCTGCCAACGTTGGTAACGGAACAAACACCACGTCGTTGTCACAGTTGAAACGTATACAAAGAGACCTGAGGGGCCTGCCTCCAATGGAGCAGTCCAGCTCACCAGCTGCTAGCACAATCTCCACCGCTGCATCATCGGACTCAAAGAAGCACAAGAGATTTGATGAGCCGGAAAAGGAAGAGCAGGAAGAGGAGGAGGAAGAAGAAGGCGAAAAGATGGATATCGACGAGCCAGAGGTGCAAGAGGAGACACCGAAGAAGGAAAAGAAGGAGAAGAAGGAGAAGAAGGACAAGAAAGAGAAGAAGGAGAAGAAGGACAAGAAAGAGAAGAAGGAGAAAAAGCACAAGAAGGCCAAGACAGAGGAATGAAGTCTGTAGAACTGCATAGTATTGAATCTAAAAACAATAATTAATCCAACTACACAGTAGCTAACGGCCATATACATAAATTCACCCTCGGAAATAGGCCGCGCACGTGACTCAGACTCGATTTCCGGCCCTGTGCTGGGTCTGCAGTCTGCTGACTCACATTGAAAAGTTGTGTTCACCGATAGCACTTTATATTTAGACCTTTTCAGGAAGTACATAGAAAACAGTAATACAAAAATGGTTAAGAAGGCTGGTGTTCTTGGAGCCACAGGTTCTGTGGGTCAGCGTTTCATCCTTTTGCTCTCAGACCACCCGGACTTCGAGTTGTCTGTATTGGGTGCATCTTCCAGATCTGCTGGTAAACGTTACGAGGATGCTGTTACATGGAAACAGACATATTTGATGCCAGAGTCCGCTAAGGACCTTCCAGTCTCCGAGTGTACATATGAGGCTTTCAAGGACTGTGACGTTGTCTTCTCAGGTCTTGACGAAGGCTTTGCCGGTCCAGTCGAGAAAGAGTTCAGGGAGAAGGGTCTTGCAGTTGTCTCTAACGCAAAGAACTACAGAAGGGAGGCAGATGTTCCATTGCTCGTACCAATCGTCAACACAGACCACTTATCCATCATTGAGAAGAGGGTCAACGACGCTAAGGCTAAGGGTGAAAAGAAGCCAGGTTTCATTGTTTGTATCTCAAACTGTTCCACTGCTGGTCTCGTAGCACCATTGAAGCCATTGGTCGAGTCATTTGGTCCTATTGACTTGTTGACTACCACCACTATGCAAGCTATCTCAGGTGCCGGTTTCTCGCCAGGTGTCTCTGGTATCGATGTGCTGGATAACTTGGTCCCATACATTGGTGGTGAAGAAGAGAAGATCGAGTGGGAGACAAAGAAGATCCTTGGTGCTGTTAACGCCAATAATGATGGATTTGATATGCTTTCCCCAGAGGAGATCAAGGTCTCTGCTCAGTGTAACCGTGTTGCTGTCTCTGATGGTCACACTGAGTGTATCTCTTTGAGATTCAAGAACAGACCAGCTCCATCTGTGGAAGAAGTTAAGAAGTCATTGAGAGACTACGTCTGTGAGGCCTACAAGCTCGGTTGTCACTCTGCTCCAAAGCAAACCATCCACGTCCTTGAACAACAAGACCGTCCACAGCCAAGATTGGACCGTGACAGAGATGCTGGTTACGGTGTCTCTGTTGGTAGAGTTAGAGAGGACCCAGTCTTGGACTTTAAGATGGTCGTCTTGTCCCACAACACCGTCATTGGTGCTGCTGGTGCCGGTATCTTGATTGCTGAGATTTTGTTGAAGAAGGGCTTGATCTAATTAGAAGTTAAATTGAATGTTTTATAGTAATGATCATTGTAATTGAAACCTATAGGACCTAGTCACGTGACCTGCATTATATTTACCGAGACTGCATACCTCATCGCCGTTATCTTCATCTCCATCACTGAGGTGCAAGATGCCACACTTAGACATGGAAGAGATCACACTAGACGATGTATCATCGCACATCTACGAGCTTAACTCAACAAAGCCGTCACAGGACTTGGGGGTTCAGCAGCGAAGCAGGTCCTTAGATATAACGGTAGACGGGACAGAATATAACGTCAAACAGTCTTTGACAGCTTTGAATTCTAAAGGCTCAACCACTGGGTTTGTTCTATGGAGGATCAGCGTACCTTTCATCGAATGGCTTTTACAATGCCCATTGTACGATTTAAGGGGCAAAACCGTCTTGGAGGTGGGTGCTGGTGTAACTGGGCTATTCTCATGTGTTCTTGGCCCACGATGTAAACATTATATTGCCACTGACCAGCAACATCTCTTGAAGCTATTGAAAAGCAACATATCTGAGAACGTTAGAAATGTCCAGTCTTCGACAATTGATATAGCAAGCTTGACTAAAAAGCAAATCGACTCAACTGTTGACGTTATCCCATTTGACTGGGAAGAACCAGAAGCTGGAATGGGTCAACTACAACAGTTAATTGGCCAAGAGCCTTTAGATTTCATCATTGGGTGCGATATTGTCTATAATGATTATCTGGTCGAGCACTTGGTTAATGCTCTTGATGCTCTCTGTGGTGAAGATACCGTCATTTTGATAGGCTTACATGTGAGATTGCCCGAGAACATTGAATTATTCGTTGAGTCAATGCTTATGAGAGGGTTTAGGCTGTTCATACACACCGAAGATCTGCTAACAGACGAATTAAAAGAAGGGTTTGTTGTGTATTACATCCATAGAATAAAAGCCTAATAATCACCTTTCTCAATCTTCTCCTTAAGCACTGCATGTAGCTTACCCAAAGCCTCAAAGTCAGTTTCTTGAGCTGGCCAGCCAACACCTAAACCGGTGGCTTCATCTCTCTTTGGAATCACATGGAAGTGGACATGGTCGACTTCCTGATGAGCGATACGACCGTTGTTCTGAAGGATGTTGTAACCGACTGGGGCCTCTGGACCGTCAACAGCAACTTCCAATAACTTGGCAACCTTTTTAGCGACTGGCAACAAATCAGCGAGGGATTCATCTGATAAGTTGTGTAACTTAGCACCACACTCTTTAGGAATCACAAGGGCATGGCCAGCAGCAGTTGGCTGAATATCAAGGAATGAATATGTCTTTTCAGTTTCAAAGAGCTTGAAAGATGGGATTTCACCTTGGTTGTGTCGTTAGAATTTATAGGCACATTTCCATACAGCTATTCATACTTACCTTTGATGATTTTGCAAAAGATACAATTGGACATTCTGTTCATTTATAAGTTCAGTTCTATTAGAAAAGTCTGTATAGCTCTGTGGTTCGTTTTTTCGGTTTCAGCTCCGAGGTTAGTTTCCCCGCGATTACCCGGCCTTCTACGCTATACACAGACAGAATTAGTTTATTTCCTCTTTGACTTAGATTTATCCTCGAAAGTGATCCAATTAGGATTCAGACCGTACTTCTTTGTTAAAAGATCGATGATGATTTTACTGTGTGGCCCCTGCACTGTTACTTCAACGAGCTTTGGGTTTTGCACGTTTTGGCCAATTGTACTTGAGCCCGAACATTTGATCTTTAGCTCAGAGGAGAATTCCTCTGCGTTTATGCCAAATCCCTCGAAATTAGAAACACGAGTGATCACTTTACGTCCAATCTTTGTCTCAGTGATGATCTTCACTTGCGGAATTGGCCCTTTCTTTGGTGGTGCCGAGTCGTTCGGGTCAGATGTGTTGATGATCTTGTAGTGCTCAACGAACTTCTTAATGAATGGATCCATGAGCTTCTCTCTGCCAAGACAGTTCTCCTTTCCACCAATGACAGAGCTGAGTGTATCGTCTAATAACACAGTCTTCTTGTTCTTTTGGTTCACAAGGTTGTGCTTTGAAATGTAGTTGTTTAAGATCTCTTTAATCTGATTGATGGTGTAGAAGGACATATAATCGATGTCCAAGTCGTTGAATAGCATTCTAACACTTGACGTTGGTTTATAGTACTTTGTCATGACAAGTTGTGATGATGGAGAGTTTTTAGTCTTCGACTCAGCAGGTTTACTCTTTTTGATCTTATATGGAACGAAGTTCTTTAGTTCATCGTTATTATCCTTAGTAGCACAAGACACAACTGTGATGTCGTCACCTTTACCTTTTAGTTTCAAGAAGCCTTCCTTCTCCATCGCTTTTAAGAACTTAGCACTTTTCTTCCATGAAGTCTTTTTGATTTGAACTTGATGGTGATTGGTAGCCAAGTTGTTAACAATGTGGTTCATGAAGCTAGAAGCCTGAAGAGGTAGCTCAATAGCAGGTACCTGTGTTAGTGTTTGCAATAAAGACCTTTTGAAGAAATGATCAATGTCATCCACCGTTAAAGCTTCTTCGTCTCCCAACTTCAAAGTCTCTAAAGTCTCTAGAGCTTCTGGCACAGGCTCCGATGGGGTCTCCGACGGAGTCTCTGGCTGGGTCTCTTGTTCTTGAGTCTCTGGCTGGGTCTCTGGCTGGGTCTCCGCTTCTTCTTTGAACTGGAGTGTCATATCAACTTCTTCAGGCAAGCGTACTTTTTGCTTAGACAAATCATACAGCTTGTCTTCATAACTGTGATAAATCGTCACAGCTACACCCTGGGTTCCGATTGTACGCTCCAGTCCTGCCAGATCTTGACAGACTCTTCCCACAGCTCTTATGACCGTTGGGTTCTTTGTGCTTACAACACCGACAATGGCACCTTTCAGAGCCTTCGCAGGGAAAGGTGGCACAGTCCCCGGAAGCATCAGATCAGCACCACCTTCCAAGACTTCGAGAACGTGTGGGTGTGTGGTAATCCTTGGCAGTATAAAAGGAGCCTTCCAAAGAGTGTAAACCGATGGGATTAATTCCGAGTCCTTCGTCTTGAACCACACGGGAGTTTGCTGTTCGTCCGTATAAATAGTACCACTGAAGCCCTTGATGCTCTTGAACGTTGTTTGCTTGACCGTAGCTGGAACAATCTTCTCCTCAAGCTCTTTGGTTAAGCCCGATGGGATGTCATAGTTCTCGATGATCGTATTGAGCATGCGACGACGCTCCGAGGACTTCAAATTCGACAAAGCTTTGATCTTCTGTGTGTTAGTAATCAACCCAAGCCTTTCATCTCACACACCATCTTACCTGTGGATCTTTCCTAAACATCTCTGGTGGCTCCCCCTTGGTATTTTGCTGAAGTGAAAAAAAAGATCAACATCTACAAATCCTTCAAGATCAACGGTCGCGGTGAAAAGTAAACACACACACACAAACAAACAAAGAGGAGACAGAGAAGACACAGACGGAGAAAGAAGCAGCGAAAGAAAAGATGAGCTTGTCTGTCAAGGTGTTCCCCGATGAGCTGGACGGGCTGTGCTACTCCTGGTGTCCCACGATGGACCTCATCGCCGTTACTGTTGGGCAGGGTAAGCGCATCCTCGTCTACAGAATGAACGGCACGAAAGTATGGGACATCCCGGTGAAATTTGGGATTGCCAAGTGCGTGTTGTGGAAGCCCGACGGTAAGCAAATGGCGATCATCACCACTAAGCAGGAGACGCTGATTTACGACACAAACACTTCAAGACTGCTCTCGACATTGAAGTCGAAGGACGACTTTAACTTTGGCCATTGGATCGCCAGCGATCCCCCGGAGTGCAAGAACAAGTTCGCTGGGGTCTTGCAAGAGCAGGACATCATCAAGATGCTGCCTAAGCTGCCACCGTTGCCTTCGTCCACAACCACCGATCACACGTTTACTACCCGTCAGGCCATTGACGGCATGATCCAGCAAGAGAAAAACGGCATGATGGACCTGCTGTTCCTCTTTGGTGATAAAAGTGTGAATATCACGCTCCACGGGCTGTTCCTCATTGGAACTGTCGAGGTTGTTTCCGGTCTAAACGACGAAGAGATCGTCAACAGCTGCTCGAAGAGCGTCGAGGACCACTACTTCTTAACGTGCTCATTTACAACTATGAATCACACGCTGCACAGATTCAAGTTTATACAAACCTACGATACGCTTCAGGATATCACTCTGTCAAGCTCTAAGATCATAGCGTTGCTGGGCTACATTGAGGAGATTTTGATCTTTTCAACACAAGCCATCAAGGCATACACCGAGTTTAACAGCAAATTCGTCGGAATATTGAAAGACGAGCTGAATGTGAAAGACGAGATCGTCGTTGATGAGCTCTACAACCTGCTGCTGACAGGAATGATGAACGACGAGGTTAAGGATTGGATCCAGAACACCGTCGGCGACAGAGGAGTCAAACGATGGACAAAGATTGGCGAGACTGCGTTTGAGAATACTCGCCGTACCATTCTATACCACTTGGTTCCTGCCTGTGAGAGACTTATCATTCTGCTGAGTAATCTGAAGTCTATGAACGATAAGTTTGAGATAAAGTTTGTTAAGCAATCCTTAGATGCTGTTAAGAAGATGCTGAAACTGCTATACGAGTTTATATTCAAAATGAACAGAGAACAAGAACTGTTCAATTCTTTTATCATTTGGATCCAGAGCACTCTGGCAGAACTGCAAGACGAAGAGCCGAAGATGAAATACGTTACATCGGAGGTTTCTGCTTTCATCAATGACCACCTAGAAAGATCCGTCTTAATGATGCTTGTGCCTTACTTAAGGAGAAATTTTAACGAAATAAAGATCAACACGAACGATATGTTTGAGTCCGTTAAAGATCAAATAAGGTCTAACGTGGTTTTAGACGAAGAGTTCGAGCTAACGTTGGGACGTGTTACTGAGAAACAACAAATGAAGTTCATTGATGACGATCTCTTCATAATTTCACACTTTGACTCTACGCTAGAGATCTTTAAGGTAAGGGACGAGCACAAAGTTTCGATATCAGTTGAATTCGATAATGAGATTGATGATATTCAAGTTGATGACGGTGATTTACTCTTAGCTATAAACGGTTCAATATTGAGGTTTAGTTACCAAGCATTATTTTTACATGATCTTCCACAAAACTCCATGAAACAAGATCAATTGGAATTCTCCAAGGACTTACAATTCTCTGGAATCAAAGCTAAATATTTAAGCATAAATGGGCCTAGAAATATTGGATTTGTATTATCAAATGACCTTACAAAATACTCGTTCTTCTTCCTGAACGATGAACCTTTATAAATGGGGCTACTTAGCTATTACCAGGCTATTTATTTATTGGAAATATACATCATCTGTTGAATCATAAGCTCTTGCTTTGGAGTATTTGTTTAAAATAATATTAAAGTCTTTGTCGATGGTATATGTCTTCCTTATGAATTTCTTGTATTCTCTTCTTATCCGAGTTTCCTTGCTTGTTTTGTGATAAGAATCCAACAATTCTGTTAAATAAATAAAATCTTTATATTCCAGTGGTGGAATGGAAGTGAATGTATTACGAATATGTGATATTTTCTTCTTGATGATATTCTTCTTGCGACACTCTGAAATATCATCTCCAAGGATAGTCAAAGGCAGCATCACAGTCGACGAGCCTAAGTTTCTTGAATGAAGATAACTTGACTGTCTCAAAAATTTATATAAAGTTAAAACTTTCAAGAGCATATCATTGAGTTTTTGATCCTTTTCAGCATAAATTGAACCTTCGATTGGTAGAATTTCAACATCTCTCGAGTCCTCAACCCCCATTATCGAGGAAATCGAAGGCAACGACCTCTCGGGAAGTAAAGGAAATTTGATGTTTGGTATTCTCTTCAAGTTATTAGCATCATTCTCCAAGGTATTATTTCCCTGTTCCAGTATAACTCGGATGGACTCATATGGCCATGTAGTAATATGGGCCTTGAGGAAGAACCTTATGCTCTCATGATCCCTAAACTGCGCCCTTAGATAGCATCTCTTCAAGATAGGCTGAATCGAGTGAATGTCACGAGAGTGTGCTCTTTCTACCAAGCCTTTTACTTCTTCAAATAGCGTTGGCTGATCTCTTCGTATGCGTTTCTTAGCCTCGGCGATGAGTATGTTTTGTGTCCCACTATCAATGAAAGACCTCCTCGTCTTCCTCACAAGCTCTCGAAGCACGGATTTTTGCATCCCTGTTATCTATTACTTCCTTCACACAACACCAAATGTTAGAAAGATACCAGCAAAAAGTACAGATCTTGCGATGCCCCCTCCCGCAAGAACATTAAGGGACAATATACGTTGAGTGCCCATACCACCGCGAACACGTTTGAGAAGCCATTCGCGAAAACACGCGCACAAAAAGCGCGTTTTTGTGGCTTTGCCAGCCACACAAAACAAAACAAAACACAAAACACAAAACACACAGAACATACCACAGAAGACCTCAACGGAAGGGATAAACAGGGAGAAACCATGGATATCAGGAAGTCGCAGTTCAGCTTCTCCAACAAGGAGAATGCGCTTTTGACACAGAAGGCACCACACACCCCTCGCCACTCGAAGATCCACGATGTATTCAAGGATCATGCGGATGATGCTACAACCCCTACGGGGAAGCCGCACGACAGGCCCATGAAGAGGATCCCTCTTGGGGGCAAGGATAAGAACACGTCGCACCTAACGCTGAAAGACACAAACGTCGTCCACCTCTCCGCGAGTGCGCAGAAGAGGGCAAGAAGGTTGAGAACCCCCTTGGGCAATAAGAGCACCACCAGGAAGCTGGTGATACTACGTGATGCTGACCCAGAGACGGAGGACAAGAAGCAGTCTGAGCTCTTTGCAAAGTACAAGCCCGAGAGCAGTGGGTTTGGCGATGACGATGACGACTACGAGATCGAGTATGTCCCAGTTAAGCAGCCGGAGTTGCCTTATATTCCATTGAACTATACCCCGTTCACAGACGAAGATTTGGAAGTATTGCAGCGATCTCCTAATGCTAGGCCGTTTGACAAACGGGACAACTTAAGCGAGATTGATAGCTCAGACGAACAGCTTCCCGTGAGCTTCAAATTTGATGACTATGAAGACGACAGAGAAGAGGCTAGACCACACTTTATGGAGGGCACGTTTGTGTCCAATGCCAGGAAGATATCCAAGATTGATGTCTATAAAGATGGGTTGTCATCTTCAGACTTACAGAAGTTGATTGACGAATGAATACGAATTTATGAAACTCCCCTTGTAGCCCGTTCATTTTATATACAAGTTATGCAATTATATAGCCATCGCTCTCTTTACTGCTGAGAGCATCCCGGGGTGTATTGTTCTTCTTCGTGGTCTTCGTCCAATTCGTATTCAGGCAGCTGATTCATTTCCAGGATCTTGAAGTCTACTTGGTCAACGTTGCAGTCTTCTTCCTCTTCCTCGTCGTCAAGATCGTCGAGCGTACTGTTCTTTTGTACTCTCTTTGAGCTTGGTAGGATATTCAGGACGTTTGTTAGCTCCGACTTCTCAGAGAACCAGTAGTCTGGTGGGAACTCGATGTTGATCTTTAGGTATAGGTTTCCCCTTCTAGACGAGTTCTTTATTGGGAAACCCTCGTTTGTAACTTCCAAGTACTGGTTTGGTCTCAGGACCTTGCCTGTTGGTATTGATATCTTTAAGAGACGGCCATCGAGGTGCTTAAGTATGACTTTGTCCTTGAACCCACACAATGCCTCTGCTAAGGTGATGTTTATGTCTGTGTAGAGATCGTTCTGAACTCTCTCGAAGTCGTGGTTTTCTTCTTTTTCGTTTATTGTCAAGATCACATCACCGGTGATCTTACCGAACTCTTCATCACTCTCACCTTTCAAGACAACTTGGTCACCGAACTGCGAGCCTCTCTCAACTATGAACTCCAAGATCTTGGTTTGCTCTTGTGTCGATGAGCCTTGGCACTTCTTACACTTATCCTTTGGTCTAAAGATACTTCCAGAACCTTTACAGTTCTTACAATCAACGTAGTGCTGTGTTACCATCCCTGGACCAACCCTACGGATCTCCCTAACAGAGCCTGAACCGTTACATGTGCCACACTGCTTGGACTTAGCACCGGTCTTATAACCGTGACCTGAACAGAGAGAACACAAAATGTTTCTAGTAGAGGTGATCTTAATGGTCTTACCATTATAGAGCTCTGCTAAGGTCATCTTAACATCAAGCTGAGCATCTTCGGTTCTTGGCTTAGCACTTGGTCTCTTCGAGCCATAGCTGTCATACTGTGAATAAGGATCACCACCACCAAAGAATGAAAAGAAATCTTCAGGAACACCACCGTATCCACCACCATTCCCATTCATTCCAGATGGGCCATTAGCATCTCCGTAGGTATCGTAATTGTCACGCTTAGTCTCATCACTTAGCACTTCGTAAGCAGCAGAGATCTCTTTAAACTTAATCTCTGCTTCCTCACGGAACTCTTCAGAGACTTTATCAGGATGGTAATTAAGTGCTAATTTACGATATGCCTTCTTGATCTCCGTGGCAGTGGCAGTACGCTCAACACCCAACGTTTCATAGAAGTCAGACACTGAAACCATTCTGTTAGATGAAGTCTTATGGGTATGTATAAAGAAAACTTACTCTTTTTGCTGGTATCTGGCGGACAAAAAAGTTCACATGAGAAGAGGATTATTTCCATGTGCAACAATGGAGAGACACTTTCAACTTGGGAAAATTTACTTAGTGCTGATATTTACGCTCGAAACTCAAATCAGCGTAAACGTGAGCACTCATCGCAAAGTACCTTATAGACTCAATACTATTAACATAAAACATAAAACACTACAATAAAACCCTTTCTTTTAAGGGGAGATAGAGATTTGAGATCGAGAGAGATTTTTGTTATTTACAAAGTACCCTCCGTTTGTTGCTCCATCTGTTGCTGATACGGGACTGACAAACACCAATACACACTTAAACAGGTACTCCTGGTTCAAGTGGTGTTGTATGTTCATAATCCCTTTGTTTTTATACATAAATGTTTCGTCTCCTTTTGGTTTCAAAGGACAGGTTTTAAAAGTGGATCATTAAAGTTGTAAATCATGTAATAAACATTAATACCCTCCCCACCAGGTTCCTCATCACCTTCAGGATTACATTTATTCACACCAATTTTAACGATTTCATAAGTTTTAAATCCATAATATTCATAAATCTCTCTTGCTCTCTCATCGATACACTCCAAAGCAGCTGGTAAACCTCTTTTCAAAGCATCTTCTAAGATTGGTTTCATAACTTTTGAAGTTGAACCTTTGATTGATGACGAAGGATCCTTTCCTAGCATTGTTAAATGCCAGAATGGACCACCTTTGAAGAACTTATCAGCACATCTGTGAAATGACTCTTCTGCTTCACGGAAGTCTTTATCCAAAGGTTCTTGGTAATGGTAGTAGTCCCATTCTGGTGGAATCCACAATGCAATTGCGGTGTGATCATCAGATTCAAGCATCAATGTGTTATGCTCAATCAGTTCCTTACAACGATGCTGGAAGTCCTTAATGTTATACTCCAATGAAGCTCCATGGGTAACATATTTATTGTAACAGTTTGGCTGGAATGCCCTTGCGATGACGTCCCCACATCTTTCCCAATCGGTCGTTAGTGAATAGGAGTCATGGGATTTACCAATGGCGTAGTACTCTTCAAGAGTCCTGCCATTCTCCATGATTTGACGTGCCATCTTCCGACTTGTGTGATCAAGAGAAACCTCAAGCTCAGAATACGCTTTTTGACGGTAAACCCCTGGTATTATATAACCTATGATCGGAGCGATCTGCGCGCTGTCCGTTTTAGGCAGTACAAAGACGCTTGCAGCAGCCAATTCCGGTGCGCTGCACCCGCTTTAAAACGGCTACTTCTGGAAGTAAAATGCAGAGCCATTTCAGCCATTTCAGCCACTCAAAGTTCTTTGCTTTCCGTTGCTCATTGAGTCATTGTTATTTCCACTCATTGTTATTCCCACTCATTGTCAGTTTATCTCTGATTGTCCCTTCAATGCAAACCGTGTACCTTTAATACCGGCATTATAATGCTTACATCATACTTATACCCTGTTGGTGCTAGTGATACCATTGATACTGTTTAGATAGCATTTATGCTATCTATATAGGATTTATACTACTTTACTGCTTATAGTACTCTGTGCTTGCATTACGTTTATAAATTTGCGAAACTTTCCGTCAGCCGGGTTCGAACCCTCGGGGAAATCCCTTATCAGGCCGAAATGTGTCAATTCCATATCAACTCTCTCACATACAAGCAGTTCAGTTCAACTCACTTAAATCAATTGGAGTAAAACGATTGTCACCATAGGATTGAACTCCTAAGACACCTAAAAGACACCAAAGTTTACTGCTAAAGTATAAGTGAAGATTTCGAACAAACCGTAGAAGCCGTCATTTTAAGGGGTAGTGTGTCCCGCTCCACCCGTACTTTAAGCTTTATAAATAGAGCAATCGCCAATTTTTCAGCTCAATTCTATCTCAATAAATTTCATACAGTTATTACTGACAAAATGGATAAGATTACAAAGCTGAATCCGAGGGATTTCTTCATTCACTCACCTATCACCGACACGGTCTCAAAGCTCGAAAGCGAAGTCAAAGATGAGTTCAAGGTTATAAAGCCGAACACCGCACAGTACTTTTATGCGTGCACCCTTGGTGGTATCATCGCCTGTGGTCCTACTCACTCGGCAGTCACGCCTTTGGATGTCGTGAAATGCCGTAGACAGGTCAACTCTGCTCTTTATAAGTCGAACATGGAAGGCTGGCGTACAATCCTGAAAACCGAGGGATTTGGTGGTATCTGGACAGGTGTTGGTGCTACTTTTATTGGTTACTGTTTCCAGGGTGCTGGTAAATACGGTCTCTATGAGTTCTTCAAGGCCAAGTACTCCGATCTCGTTGGTGAAAAGCTGGCAAACGAGTACAAAACAACTCTGTACCTATCTGCCTCGGCATCTGCAGAGTTATTTGCTGATATCATGCTGTGTCCATGGGAGGCCATTAAAGTGAAAACCCAGACAACCATCCCACCCTTTGCCAAGGGCCCATTTGACGGACTGTCCAAGATCGTCTCTAAGGAGGGAGTCGCCGGCCTCTATAAAGGAATTGTGCCTCTTTGGTTCCGTCAAGTTCCTTACACAATGTGTAAGTTTGCAACTTTTGAGACTGTCGTTGATATGATTTACAAGCAGTTGCCAAAGCCAAAATCTGACTACTCGCCAATACAGCAAACGGGAGTTTCATTTGTTGGTGGTTACATTGCTGGTATATTCTGTGCCATTGTATCCCACCCAGCAGACGTTATGGTCTCAAAGATCAACAACGAAAAGCAACCAACAGAATCAACATTACAGGCAAGTTCCAGAATCTACTCCAAAATTGGATTCGCTGGATTGTGGAACGGATTGCCAGTTAGAATTGTGATGATTGGTACGTTGACAGGTATGCAGTGGTTGATTTATGACAGTTTCAAAGCTTACATTGGTCTACCAACAACTGGTGGTCATTAGATCTATGTGTTTTCTTATCTTTTGTTTTTATATATTTTTAATCTAAGTGCTCAATTCCAGACGTTTTTAAATAGATCATCATCTAACTGGTTAGATTTGACTGATGTGTTGCTATTACTCCAAACATTTTGAGTTAATACTGGCTGGTGAGGTGGTGTGTAAGTTGTACCAAAGTTCAATCCGTTCAATGAGTTATTAGAAGGGTTGGATGTGTGACTTGAAGGGAAGTTTGGTGTAGAATTGGACGCCATTGGAGTTGAGTATAAAGACAAAATCGATTTCTTCAGTTCAGGTCTGGAATTACTCTGTGGTTGTTGCTGCTGCTGCTGCTGCTGTGTGATCGGAGGAACTGGAGACGAACGAGCAGTCTGTGGCAATGAGTGCGTGGTCTTTGGCTGTGGAGCAGCAATTGGCGAGCCGAACTCCAAGTCCAAGAGCGAGGCATTGAGAGATCTTCTATTGTTTTCTTGCGTGGCCACCGGGGTGTCGTTAGCCACGGCAACAGGCTTTGTAGTTGATTGTCCAGCAATGGTGGAAGGGTCAGGAACCTCAGGCGATGCTGCCCACTTCTTCATGTCGTACTTCGTTCTGATGAAGTTCTCGACTTTGGAGCCGTCCGGGGTATGGGATCCTCCAGGCAGCTTAGCTTCCCAGAAGGCATTGGCCTTGTTATTACCCCATTTGACCATCGACGTGACCTGTTCGTCCGTCCATGTATCCAGGTCAACAGACTTCACACGGGAGATGTGCGTACCCATTGAGCGGTGGATTCCCGAGCAACGAATACAAATGAAAATTCCTAAGTTCCATGAGGCCCAGCGTGGGTGGGTAGCAGTCTTACAATCAGCACAGGTGCCGTTGCCACCCTCCTTGAGCAGCGCCTTTAAGATCTGTTGGTTCTTGTCATTCCCACGTCTGCTCATGGTGATCTTTCTATGCTGCCTTTAGCCTCTCAGCGTGTTCCTTTTGAACGTGTTTAGGGGCATTTGGGGTTGAATTGTTGACGTTTGATCCCTGATAAATTCCACGAATTCGCGCTCCGGTCCTCGCTGGACCGGGTAATACCCTCCCAGCTGCCACCTCCGCTTCACTTCCCACTGCTCAGTGCTATGTGTAGAGATTACTGGGCCTACACTGCTACTGTGCTAAATCACTTTGATATGTGAGCTTTTATGCGTCCTTTTTACCAAATTTCTCGTGAAATCGCCGACGCTTGATCTCCCAGCGGAGTATTGCGCGGTTACGAGCACCGCCCGCCCTGTTTTTCGATATACAGCGATTTACGAAGATACACTGCGGCTCGTGAGGACAAATACCCTTTCCATGTAAAATAACTCATAGAAATAGAGCCTTTTTTGTATAAAAAGGGTAAGATTCGACTGGTTTTCCGAATTGGACAAGCCCATAAATGTGCTGCTGATCGCTCTTTGCATAAACTTTGAAGAATTGTACCAACTGCTGACTGATTGCTCAACTTTTCACATCCAAGACACATCTCTGTTCTCCCATCGTATGACAGGCTAAGAAGATGTTTTCGAGAATTCCAAGTCAACAGGACATCTCAGAGACACCGGTACATAAGACCACGACCAACACCAAGAAGAAAAGGCTGGAGAGCGAGCACATAAGGATATATACGTATAAGGAAATTTCCAAACATAACACTGCAGATGATTTGTGGATGGTGCTACACGGTAATGTTTACGATGTTTCCAGTGTTGTCAACTCGCACCCCGGTGGTGCAGAGGTTCTGATCGACTCTGGAGGCATGGATGCCACTATAGCCTTTGATGAGGTTGGTCATAGCCGTGATTCCATATTAATGCTAGATCCGTTATTTGTTGGTATTGTCGACGAGGACGGTAGCTTAGACTCGTCTGTCAATGGCACACTACGGCAGAGAACTTCACTCTGGGAGTATACCAGCGATCACGGTGACGGTGACGGTGCTATAAAGAATAAGAGAACTGGTAAAGTTGAAAATGTTAGTCTCGGAGAGAGCCAATATTGGAAGCGTATCAAGAGTAAAAGAAGAAAAAAGTGGTTGAAAGACGATCATTTATTAAAGTTATTAGGAGTGATGGCTATATTCGCAGCAGTTGCTTATATTTATTTGGAAAGCATGAAATGGAATTAATGTAAACCTATTCATTTGAGTCTCGTAGTCACGTGACTTTCCACTGAGAAAGTAACTCAGGGAAGAGCTAAGCTAATGAACGTAAAAAAACTCACCAGATGGAATACAGAGATGCCAGGATGAGTTACGAATGACGGCTAGAAGTATCAAAGACAAGTGAAAGACCAAGATAACTAGACGATAAGAGTGAGTCAGGGCCAAGGATCTGGGTGGTGTCTGGGTGTTTCCGCAGTATCGCAGATCGCGTTATTATTAAGCCGTGCCCGCACCGATAGATAGCGCGCTTTGATTGGACCGCGGCTTTCCACCCCAAAGGAAAAGTGTGACTCCCCGCAGTTCTAAAAATTTTTCAAAATTTTTCACCATTTATAAAAACGCGCCGGTTTCCGGCCTTTTCCCTTCCTCCTCCCATCCTCTCGACCCAACCAAAAAACTTTTCCCACTACCACCGATACAAACAGAACTAAATTCTTTTTTGAAAGCTTTTATTAACACAAGTGAAAAAATGTGCTTCTAAACGCCCCCGTCCCGCCAAGGAAACTTAAACAGAGAATTTTTTGTATCGTCAACCCAGAAAAGTTAATAAGAATCATCCCAAGATGAACCCGTGAATTTGAGAAATGTTTTGAGAAAATGAACTAAACGAGTTTACACTCCACCCCCTAAGAAAATTATATCGATCAGTCCTTTCACAAGAACTCTTCCCGCAATCTTTTAAAGATGTCAAGCAACATGTCCCGTTAACAAGAAGAAACTACCGTCCTACACAATGACGTTTTACTAAACCCCCTACAAAGAGAAATTAAGAAAAAGAAATATTACCAAATGTCTACCCAGAAAACTTATACCGAAACTGCTACTTTATTTGAAATGTTTGATAGTGCCGTTGATACTGCTATGTTTAACCAAGATGCTCACATGAGCAAGCCAAGACAGGTTCTTGGCGAGTCTGTCTTCTCCCGCTTCGTCAAGTCGGAAGACCTGATCAGCGAGTTCCCAGCTTTGGGCTTTGAGAAACTCGACGTGCCAGAGTTGAGCCCTTCTGTCGGCACCGTTACGCCATTACAGCTGCACTCTTCTATCGTCGAGTCTATCTTCTCTCCATCACTGATCGAGTCCACCCCGATGTTTGATGATGTTGAGTTGGACTCCTCGAACTGGTCCTCGTTGTTCGAGCCTAGCGAGATGGAGATCCCAGCCAAGGCACCAGTCGTCGCCATGCCTTCTGCTCCTGCTGTCGCCAGTGAGATTGGTTCTAAGCGTTCATCCGATGCTTTGCAGGATGACCGCGACGAATTCGGTATCACTGCCTACAACAAGAAGCAGAGATCAGCTCCATTGACACCAATTGTTGTTGACTCTTCTGACCCAATTGCAGCCAAGCGTGCTAGAAACACCGAGGCCGCAAGACGTTCAAGAGCCAGAAAGATGGAGCGTATGTCTGAGCTGGAGGAGAAAGTCGAAGAGCTTAACTCCAGAAACAAGAGCTTGGAGGAGGAAGTCCTTAGACTCAGAGCACTTTTAGGTCAACATTGACCCTTTTTAAATATTAAATTTATCAACTACTTCTAACAAAATCAAAAAAAAAATACATTTTCACTTCTTTTTAATCAAACGTTGTAGATATCCAGCGCTCAAAGCTGTCGATGAGTTTTTCTGGTTTTCCGATGATCTTCACGGGTACATTTTGGTTTTCCTGTTTTAGGTACTCTAGTAATTGTGAGCAGTTTTCTTTATCAGTGCCTTTAATTGTGCTATCATTGATCAACTTCCACGCTGCTAGCCACATGAGCTTATCAAAGTTTGGGAATTTGAATTTTTTTTCCACTTTTGTTATTGACTCGATCTTAGTGATCTTCAACTGCTCGATCAAGTTGAAGAAAGTTAAGAAGTTACCACCAATCACCAAGGTATCTACTGGTGTGTAAACCGAGTGAATCCAGCCGCTTGGAATGATTAGGGCCTCACCAGCTTGTAGTGAAACCTTTAAACCTCCTTCCAACTTCAAATCGCAGAGGAACTCTTTGGATCCACCCTTTAGCCATTTGATGTACTTCAGTAAATTCTTCTCAGTCGGAGGGAAGAAGATAAACTCTTTTGACCCATAGATTATTGTATAGTAAACAGAGGTTCCTGCAAAGTCCAAATGGAAATCTGTGAATGAGTCTTTAACTCCCATAAGACAGTATTTCTGTACAATTGGCTTGCCTTTTAGGTTCAAAGGCCAGACTTTATCAACAAGATCAACTTCATCAACATAGTTTGGTCTTTTAATCTGTCTGCCCAGCGAAGAGTTACTAATCTCCAGACTTAGTACGTTTAGGATCCGTTCTCTATGATCTTTCGTCTTGAAGTAGTCTCTCCATTCTGATAAAGTCCAATGCTTCTCAGAATCATTTTGCGTTAACACATCCATCACTTCAACGTGGAAATCCTCTCCCATGCTTTCCACTAAATCATCAACATCAAACTTAGGAATTTCCATACCAAGGCCCTCTTTATTAACAATTTTCACCGGGGTTGGCAGTTTTGTAAGCAGGGCATACTCTAAAGTCAACTCAGAACCTTTCAGTTCTTCAACTTTCAAATCAGATGTCCATTCAGTAAACTTATTAACGTGTTGATGCTGTTCAATTAAAACGTTCTCAACTTCGCCATTGTCTAAAGCAATGTAGTCAACTTTCATGCGCTTTCTGCCACTACTTCGTTTGTACTCAATCGGGCCCTTTGAAGGTATACAATCAGGGCAATGGAACTTTATTATCATGGAAGTCTCTTTTAGTGAAAGTTTTAAACAATGATTGTGGTACCATCGATCGCACGATTCACAGCAAATCCATGAAATTTTAAAAGGGACTTCACCGTCATATTTACAACACAAAGGACAGTCCTTCTCTTCTTTCACCTCAACTTCAGCCATTTTGGTGGGTTTTCCCCGAGACTCTTCAAGTTATTTATGTCTGCTGATTGTGTCAACACTTTCGCTTGTGTGGAGTCGGGCCGGCCGGTGGTGTTTGGGTGTGTTTCCGCAATTTCGCGAACTCGTCCGACGTTTTTTTTTCAGTTGGACAATCACAGCTTTGATGAACCACACCAAAAAGGCTTGAGTTAATAGAGCGAGCTTTACACAACAATGCTTAGATCAATTGGTATTAGCACGAGGTTATTCTCCACATCCACAAGGGCTTGTGCCCCAAAGGCCAAGCCTCTGTACGGGTTTTTAGGCAAAGAGATGCAAGCACCAGAGGAGAACAGTGAAAAATTAGAACAGAGCGTTGTTAAGAAATTCAACGCAGAGGAGTTATATGATCCATTTGACTTCTCTATTGCAAAGATCAGATTAGACAAGAGAAACGCCTCCGAGAACTACCAAGGAAGAAAGTTCTTTGACGACAAGAGAGTCAACCCATTAGACTGTTACGCTGATACAAAGTACCTCTCATCATACTTAACAAGCACAGGTAGAATCTTACCAAGAGAAGTCACAAAACTCTCACTGAAGAACCAAAAGAGACTGTCGAAGGCATTGAAGAGAGCAAGAGCCGCAGGCTTGATCAGCAGTGTCCACAAGGACACCCAGCTCTTAAACTTTACAAATGACTTCAGTTATAGAAGTTAAGAATCGTGTATATAAAATATTATAGTAATGAATTATCTGGTCCAATCAACTCAATATAAACGTCTGTACCTAAGCCATAGCAACTCTGTAACTCCAGCTTGCCACCAAACTGCTCCACGTACGCCTTTGTTAGAGGCAGCCCGTAGCCCATTCCAGCGACGTTATCGATGTCCTCACCGGGCATGACGTTATCGCTCATTCCACCCTGCTTGTCCTGCTTCTCCACCGAGGTGAAGGAGTAGTCGAAGATGTTGTTTTCGATCTCCGGTGGGATACCACCACCCTCGTCTCTGATTCTTATGCCAAGGGTTCTTTTGCCCTGGGACGAAGTCTCGACTATCGTCACGATGATTGGCACGTCGCTTTTGTCGTTCTCAATGTGTGCCCTGATGGAGTTTTTCAGCACCTCCGTGAAGATGTACTCCAAGTGTGGTGCAATGTAAGGAAACTCGATTTCCTTGCCAAAATCAACGATGACTGGAACCTGCTTGTAGTACTTGATGAAGGTCATATCGTTGACAAAGCCCGCAAAGATCTGAATCAGCTCGGAGATTTTCAGCTTCTTGTTCACGATTCCCAGATGGTCCTGTGGACAGTCAATCGACTGGATGAAGTTGTTTGTCATTGCCTCCATGTTTATCTTATCTCTGAAGTGAGAGTTCAGGAATAGAACAATCTCGGGTTTTGGGAAGAACTGTGAAACCTCCTGGAAACCCTTTGACAGCGTTGGGACAGCGTCGCTGTGGATCGCAGAGAACTCTGATAGCTGGTCATAGATCAGCTTAACATCGTCGACTCTGTGTAGGTTCAATAATAGCTCCAGTGATTTTAGATACAAGTTATATGTCTCAGCTATGTGTGGGTTCAGCACACACATATAGGGCAATTGTCTAAAAGCCTGTAATCTCTTAGCATTGAAGATCGTCAGGTAATTAACAGTCGCGAGTCCATTGGTCTTCTGGTCCTCCTTTGCTAGGGTAATCAAAGAATTTAGTGAAATTTGTGGAATTTCTTTGTTGGAGTAGTCAGTGATAAGTCTTTCTAGCGATGACCGAATCGAGTATTCTTGCTCAAACGACAGGTTAGGAGGTGTTATGTGGTGCTGGAGCTTCGTAGCCCGTGACAGGCTATGCGTCGTGTGTATAAGACGTCTCAAAAACATCTTTCAAACGCCAAATATGGGTCTAATGGTGTAATATCAAGCTTATAACGGGGAAAAATATGTATGAAATAAATCAACTTCGCGAAAGACGCGCCCCAAGCCCCGGGTCACGTGCAGTCACGTGACACTCTCAGGATATATCACGTGCCACAGTCACGTGGCGCACGTGACTAAGGTGACCTCAAAAGGGAAGGCACAAGCGTGCGCGCTTGCCCACTCGACGGCGAGCTCAGAGAAAAAAAGAAGGAAAAATGTACACAAACGCCCGTCGGACCGTTGGACCGTTGGCCCGTCGGCCTTTATCTCTAAACAAGAAGCATCCAGCATTTGCGTGCTGCTTTTTTTTTAATTAAGAGATTGACAGACAAAGACACAAAGATGCAGTGGGATTGGAGCGGACGTATCTTTAAAGAGCACTGGCCTGCCTCTTCGCCCCAGTGTTTGGCTTCTGTCTTTTGAGTGGTTGTATTGTAGATTGTCTGCATACCTACGGCTTGAACACCGATCCCAACGGTACAGGGAAGCCTGCAAGCCTGAGGATGGCAATAGCGTAGATTTACGGTGTAGATATATTAAATACATATCAGTTCCACCGATTAGACGAGATAGAAGATCAACACATTACGAAAAATAGCGGAATCTGGGAGCTGCGATTTCAGCTAGTTGCAATTTCGGGAAAATGCCGTCTATCCTGTCATCGTCCCTCAGGGTTTGGGGGAAGCCCCGCTGTGTTTTCTGTGCAGCACCACAGCATAACGGTTTCCAGTGAAATTATACAACCAATTAAACCTTGCAGCTACTATCTATGGCCCGTAGCCTTGTTTGAAATTATTATATACTGCACACTTCCTGAAAGATGGAGACGGTGTGTGACACACGTCGGGCATCTCCATCCAGAGAAGTCAGTTTTTGCACTTGGTTCCTTTGAGGCTCTGTGGCTTTTAGTGAGATTCAGCGAGTCACAGAGTCAGAGATAAGCCCTTTTTTATTATTTTTCTGTATGGGAAATTTCCAGATTCATAGAGTCTCCCCGCCAAGTGAAAAATTTAGAACACAATAAGCTTAGGCGGCTCGTTTCTTTTTGCCGATGGCGATAAGGAAAATTTTCACTGTAGGCCAAAAAAGAAAGCTAGAGTGTCAAGGGGCCTGGAACAAATATAAAAAGGGATGAGGGTATCTTTTTTTTAGAATTCCTGTAATATACAATTCATTGACTTCTTCTTTTCTGTTTCCTTTTTAGTTAAAGGGCTTATAAAAAGAAACTTTCTGTGGAAAAAAGGACGACATCACAAGTTTTTCCGAGCGTACATACATTGTTCCTTTTTAGTGCCGTATACAAATTTATATAAGTCACGAGAAAAGTAACGTACATTTTCCAAATTTTTTTTTGTTTTCTGACTTTCTCCTTTCATCTACCCTTAACACATTTATTCTCTGATTAAACATGTCCCAATCAGACTATAAACTGCAAGATTTGGAGAAGGGCTCTTCAAATGACCAGGAGCTCTATCTTGGTGAGTCCTCCGAGGGCTCTCAGTCAGAGACCAAGTTGAACTACTTCAATAAAATCATTGGTGCTTTGAATGCCGAGAAGAAGGGTATCGAGCGTGTTACCGAAGAGGAGAGAGATCCAAAGGAGACCGTCTTCTCTTCTGCTTCCATGTGGTTCTCTGCCAACTTGGTCGTTGCTGCTATGTCCTTAGGTATGCTTGGTCAGTCCATCTTTGGTTTGTCCTTCTGGCAATCAGTCTTCTGTATCATCTTCTTCAACATCCTTGGTCTTTTGCCAGTTGCATTCTTCTCGCTATTCGGTCCAGAGTTCGGTCTCAGACAGATGGTCCTCACAAGATTCCTTACAGGTTACTTGGCCATGAGAATCTTTGCCTTCATCACAGCTATCGCTTGTATTGGTTGGGGTGCTGTTAACATCATGGTCTCTGCCCAGATGTTGAACATGGTCAACAAGCCACACTCTTTGCCACCATGGGCTGGTTGTTTGATTTTGGTCATCTCCACAATTGTCGTTTCTATGTTCGGTTACAAGGCTGTCCACGCTTACGAGAAGTGGTCTTGGATCCCAAACTTGGCCGTTTTCATTGTCTTCATCGTTCAGATGGCCAAGTCCGGTAACTTCACAGGTGGTGGTTTCCCAAATGAAGGTCAGGCTACTATTGCTGGTGTTTTGTCTTTCGGTGGTTCCATTTACGGTTTCGCTACCGGTTGGGCTACTTACGCTTCTGATTACACCGTTTACGTCAGAAAGGACTATCCAAAATGGAAGATCTTCTGGGGTTTGTCCATTGGTTTGTTCGTTCCATTGGTCTTCACCATGGTTCTCGGTGCTGCTTGTTTCTCCGGTGTCTACAAAGATGAGACTTGGATGCAATACTACACTGACTACCAGAATGGTGGTTTGATGTACTGTATCTTGTCTGTTAACTCTCTCGGTGGATTTGGTGAATTCTGTTCCGTTTTGCTCGCTATGTCCACTGTTGCTAACAACATTCCAAACATGTACACCATCTCTTTCTGTACCCAGGCCTTCTGGTCCCCATTGTCCAAGGTTCCAAGAGTTGTCTGGACTTTGGTTGGTAACTTCTTGACCATGGCTATCTGTATTCCAGCTTACTACAGCTTCGAGACAGTCATGGACAACTTCATGAACTTGATTGGTTACTACTTGGCTATTTACACTGTCATTTCATTATCAGAGCACTTCATCTACAGAAAGGGTTTCAAGGGCTACAACGTTGAGGACTGGAACGACAAGTCCAAGCTGCCAATCGGTTTGGCTGGTACCTTCGCCTTCTGTTGCGGTGTTGCCGGTTGTGTCTTGGGTATGGATCAAGTTTGGTACGAGGGTGTTGTCTCTGCTAAGGCTGGTGGTGCCGATATCGGTTTCGAGATGGCTGCTGGTTTCGCCTTCATCACCTACAACCTCGCTCGTCCATTGGAATTGAAATACTTTGGTCGTTAGTGCTTTTGATTTTATATACCCATCCTCTACTTCTTTTCCCTTTTATCTCTCTATTTCTATTCTCCCCGTGCCATTACGTTCGTTTCAAATCGGCTTGACACCTTTATTATTAAGCATTAAACGTGGCAAACCTTTATCTTCATATATAACAACTTACAGCTTTTTTAATGACTTTTTATAATATCTTTGGTTTTAACAATCTGTAATTCTTCCGTATAAAAGGGTTTTCTAGCACTTGGGGCTCACAAAACCCGGACACCCCCGATTGCCGTAAAGATAAGATAGCGCACGGCTCATTGCTTGCTCTGACACGTACATACAAAGACACAAACAACGGAACCAACAGACAAACAAAAGAAACAGAGCAATTGAGACACACGGAAAGAGTGGAATTTTACATTTAAGAGCCAAAGACTATGCCTACTGGTCACGATCCAACGCGTCTTCACAGAGCGTAAGTGCCTAGCCCCCGACCCCCGCACAGAGAGACGAGTACTAACAGATTAACAGGCCAGTCTCGCCACGGAGCTCCTACAAGCTCGGTGCCCAGGCTGCGTGGTCCAAGGTGAAGTACTCAGCACAGTCCGCACGCGCAATTGCCAAGCCAGCCCACATTGTCAGATTTGGCTGTAACGGCGAAGTGCTGATTGCCTACAACAACACCCTGGAGGTGTGGGACTGGCTGCCTTCGAGCCTACAGGTGTCCTCCAAGGCCTCTGGCGTGAAGGACGACGACACGTCTCTATACCTCGTTGCCTCGATGAGCCCTCTCCAGAACGGCACAATCGAGGACATCGAGCCTCTGGAGATGGACCAGCTCTCCAACACGTACAGAGTGCTACTGACCATCAGGCTCAAGAGTGAAATCTGCTTCTCGATGAGAAGGTTTGGCCAGGTGTTTCGGAACGACGTGGAGCTGGAGGAGCACATCGAGAAGCCATTGATACTGCCACCGTCTGTCGATGGCGTAGGCCCATACACGACCAAAGGCTCAGAGCTATTTGTGGGCATATCCACCAACGAGGGGTCGCTGACCGTGTTCGACCAGGTGCTGGGCAACCCTTTGCCGTTGGACTTCCAAGTCCACGTTGCAAACGGCCTGCCGTTGTTTGACATCGCTGGCAGGTACATGGCGTATGTGTCATCATCCTCGGCTGAGCAGGACTCACCGCTAACAAAGATGGATGTTCCCTCCCATAACCACTCGATCTACTCGAAGATCTTACAGAACATGTCGCTGTCAGCCATCGACGGTATCTCCAAGCTGTCAGACATCAAGACCCTGAAAAACATCGTCAACGATAAGAACCTGACTTCCAGCCTTAAGCTTTATATCTCGAGCTTGATCAACGGGTTTAAGCAGTCCCACAGAGTAGTCGTAGTGGACCTCCTGACGCAGACAACGCTGGCATCATTCAAACCTCCCAATGGAGTGTCAAACCTATCGCTTTCGCCTTTCAACACACATCTGGTGACTATAACTCAGCGTGGAGACCAGATTTATAAGTGGGACATAACAAGAGCACCGTTGGAGGTTTCTTTGCTAGACATCCAGGTCCGTGGTAAAACAGGCTCGGTGGTGGACGAGATTAACTGGACGTCTGATGATATGTTCCAGATAGTGACGAGATCTAGCGGCTCAATACACTGCTTCCAGTCTGACGTTTCCCAGAATTGGGTGCTGCCGAACATGCAAGCGACGAGGCTCTGCTCAGTCAAAGACGAGCTAATGGCACTCGTTGAGAACGAGCTCTTTGTTATCGACAGCAAGGGTAACAATAACGCTAAATACACCTTGCCAACTAATGCAATTCCGTCTTCGCTTCTACCAGATTACATTCCCTTGGAGCCCGTTGACGACTTTGTCGAAAGGGTGCCTGCTAGGCTGAAGAAGACACCATTGGCTGAGGTGGAAATCGAAACGTGCTTCATGGGCCAGCCCTTCTATGCCTCAGAGAAGATTGAGCTGGCAACATATAAGAACCCGAATACCTACCGCAAGAATCGTAAGATATTCGGGTGTGAACTGGAAGTTGACTGTGTTGAGTTTAGCAAAGGCAACGGGCAGCCTGTGTTTTGTGGAGAGAAAGACGATCTCGAGAGCGCAATTACAAGCGTGCTGGTGTTTGATGATGGATTGTGAGATGATATACCATATAATTCTTGTTGTTTGTAATTACATAAAGTCTATAAAAACAAAAATAATGATACTAACGGAACAGCTACGATATAAGGATATAGATAAACTGTGTATATAAAGATTCAAAAGCGGTGAAAGAAAGAAATTCACCACACAGCTAAGATTAGCTGTAATACGGGGGTATAAAAGAATAAGGGGAGAACAGAAATTGAAGACTCATGGAGATGGAATGTTGGTGGTTTCCTTACCAATCTCAAGACCTTCATAGTTAAATGTATCGTAAGACAATGCCATGATGTCATAGGCACACTGCTGTACCTCTGAGCCATAGAATTCCCAGCTGCTTTCACTATCATCATCTTCAGAGTAAGTGTAATAAGCTTGTCCCTTGACATCACTGAGCTGAACTTTATCAAAGTAGTTGTATGGTGTTAAGACGAATGAAGATTGGGCAGTGTTGAAAATGGTCATTGGAACATCCTGGGTATTTGGTAAGTGGTGTAAACCTAAGTTGACCCAAGCGACAATGTCTTCACCTTCCAAGTTTTCACCATCGAAGAAATCGTAGAACTTCACAGTTGGGTCTTCAATGTCATGGGCGTTGAATACGTTAGAACTGAAAGGTTCAGAGTCCTTCTGTAAAGTGAAACAGACGTCATGGTTTGCCCACTGAGCTTGGTTAACAAGTGTAACAGACTCATTGACAATTCTATGAACCGGAGAGGCTCCAGGAACGATTCTATAGGCCCTTGGAGAACCCCAAACATTGGTTTGGTCATATGACTCAACAAGCAAAGCACCAGCACCATTGGCAGGCCAAGTGATTTTAGCGTCATCTTCTGTTTCAATAATACTGCTGACTCTCTTCTTCACATGGTACTCTTTACCTGGAGCCCAAGGGAATTCCTGTGTTTCTTTAACAAACTCAACACTACGAATCTGGTTCTCAGTTCCACCGATATCAAAGTCGACCTTGAAGTTAAGAACATGGTCGTGGAAGGAACCAGCCAAGGTCTTACCGATCTTATAACCAAAGTCTTCAGATGTCTCATTAACGTAGTACGAACCCTGAATGTAACCAGCAGCACGAACGGAGACATCAATGGTACCATCAAGGAAGAACTTGTAAGCAAAGTTATAATCGTAGTTACCAATGGTAGTAACAGTTCTCAGTACAAAGGTTGGGTTCTTAGTCACTGAGATATAGGTATCAGCAACATGTCTAGAAATTGGGTAGTCTTCTGAGTATTCATAAGCACAGTATGAGTTATTCTGGTAGTTGTTTTCACCAAAACTGTGCCATGAGACGTTGAAGAATTCAGCATTGTATGGACAATCATAGCCTGGAACCAATCCCCAAGCTTCGTTACCGAAACCGTAAGAGGAATCTAAGAAGACCGTGTTCATTTGGAATGGATCATCACCTGCGTACTCAGCGATAGCCTCTTGTAAACCGAGTTCATAGATAATTCTTTCACCTTTAAATTTAACGTCATAAAGTGCCATACCACGGTCTCTATCCCAAGCGACAAAGAACTCCCAATCCATCCAAGTGAAGTATCTATCACCTTCAGAGTATGCCCAACGGCGTCCATCAGGTTCAATCTGGACAGGCTCTTGCTTTGTATCAAATTCTCTACCACCAGAGACATATGAAGGGAAAGTCCAGTCTGTTTCATTGTTTAAAACTTGTGGTAAGATCTCCATTTCACCAGAGTTCCAAGCATCAACAAACTCCCCAGTGGAGTTATACAAAGTAGTACCATAGAACCATTTGCCAATTGTGTACTGTGAAACGTCACGACCAGAGATATTTGCAAGGAAGTAAAGACCATGAGACAAGACATCACCGGCATCATTATCATTGGTACCAAATACTGCAGACCAAGTACCAAGGAAGTTACTCTCTTCATCATATTGCAAAGGATCAGTCATCCAGATCTCTAAAGTTGAGTTATCCAATCCATAAGTTGGTGACTTGGTTATGTCTTCAATGACAGGACGTACTGTGGAGTCCATGAACACCGACTCAATAAAGTCATAGTAAAGGGCACTACGGTGAGTATCCTGATAACCAACTTGGAATGAGACTTTGTTCTTGGCATTCAACCAATCCAAAGGCTGGATAACAGTCTCATCACTGACAGGCAAAGGACCAATCTGGTAAGTTTCCCAGTAACCATGTGGGAAATCCTCATCTGCAAAGTCCTCACCACCAAAGAACATAACAGCCTTTGCGTAACGTGGTGGTGTCGTACCGTTCGAGTCCAAATAGGCTAAGGCATCAGTCTTATTTGGTCTCATAGTCTCAAGCCAAACAAGATAGTTATCGTAAAGAGTTGCATTTTCATACACAGTCAAGTTGAAAGTGTCTGTTAACAAAGAGAAGACTTCGTCAGTTTCATCCGAGGTCAATTGAGCCCAAATGTTCTCCTTTTCAGGGGTGATGTAGTCAGGAGTAGTAGGAGAACAAGCTGAAGCTGTAGATCCATTGGCATAACGTTTCATAAGCTGCTCATGTGTTCTCTTTTTCAATCCCTCTTTAGAGGTATGAATTGAGAATGGGAGTGCATCAGCAACCATAGAGGCTGCAAGAATTGCAGCACCGACACTTAAAAGTCTCATTTGATGTCAATTGATACAAAGAGAAGGCAATTAGTTATAGCTTTTTGGAGGGATATCTGGGGGTTTAAATATCAGAATTAAGGGGTGAGATCTCTTTCTTTGTATCTCCGAGAGCTTGATGCCCGCAACCGGGGGTCTCGAGAAGGCGGAGATCTGCTCATGTCTTGAAAGCAGGCAAAAAGCGCTGCTAAGCACTGAATTGGGAATAATCAGTCCCTTTTGTTATCTGATCCTGGAGATACCAATCTTCTCCGCTGGGGCCAATTTCCCCCCACCGATGGCAAAAAAGGGCTGAGCGTAGATCTAAGTGGATAAAGAGGGATAAAGGGGGAAAAAGGGGGTTTGTAGGAAGATAAGGAAAAAATATCGCTGATCAAAAGGATCGGAGTTCCTAATTGAAAGAAGGAAGTATCCCAATTGAGCTTCAAATTGTGTGCATGTGCATTTACATATGGAAGCAGGAGGTTCGACCCACGTACTTTATGGCTATAATCATATCAAGTCCAATTGGAAGTTTTTCATTGGCTTTACGTACAATCCAGGGTCCTAGGACCCTGTGAACTGTAAGTGATAAGTAAGCCACGCTTTGAACAAAGGTTTTATCATTTTAGTATTCAATTGCCACGCTGAAATGAATCGTATCTTCATTATTTGTCGGGTATCTTTCTTGCCAAGCTTTATTATTACTAAAGTTTGTAATAGCTAGCTTTTTGGTATCTATGCATGGCTGATCACCTCCCCGTCGCATGGATAAATTTTAGAGGAAGTTTGGAGTCCTTTTATAGCAATTGATATACTACATCAATGAGCAATATTATAACAGTATGCCAACTCAAAGCCTATCGTTTGCTATTCAATTAACTCGTACTTAACGTTCTCGGGTGTGCTCATTTACCCCTATCTATAGAACCAGCGATCCAGAAGTACGACATCTTTCACCACGTTTCTAAGAGGGAGGCTTATTGCTTAATAAAATAATTTGTATAAAGCAGTATCAAAGGCCTTATCGAACCGAAGCATCCGAAAACAAATAGTTCTAGATGATAGACATCTTATAGACATGTGCTGCACAAAATACGGAGAAATTACCCGATTGGGAAATTCTCAGATCTTGCATTATGTAGATAGTCAAGAGTCCCTGAGTTTAAATGTGGAGTATAAGATATATACATCGTTATATTTTTTAGGCTAAAAACATACAAATTTAAGCCTTAGCAGCCTGTGCTCTAAGAATTTGCTTAACGGAGTCGGTAACCTGAGTCTCGTATGAGATGAACTTTGTGTAACCAAGCAATTCACAAGATTTGGAGTTATCAAGACTCCAGACCTGGGCACGGTCAGCATCGATTTCCTCCTGAGTTGGCTTATAGACCTTACCAGCCAATTCTGGAACGTTCTTGCTCAAAATGTCCAAAGCCAATGCAGTGGAAGAAACCTTGTCAGAGAATGGGAAAAGTCTCTCACCACCAATATCCTTTTCTAATGGCAAGACGTGGAAAGCTGCAACATCACGAACATCAACGGCTGGAAGAACAGTACTAGCTGGTACAGATTCAGCGTCAGCTGGGATATCGATAATGTTCTTGATTTCCTGTGCAGATGTGTTAAGCTTCTCAGCAGCAGCATCCTCGTCGAAGCACTGTGGACCGAACACCATTGGTGGACAAACAGTGTTCAAAGTGAAGTTGACTTTGTGTTCTTTCACGAACTCCCAGGCAGATCTCTCGGCAAGCTTCTTTGAAGCAAGGTAGGCAGCAACGGAGTCCTGGACGTGAACCCACTCAATTGGGTTCCACACAGCCTCAGTGTGAACGAAGGTCTTATCAGCAGCCTTGTCATAGTTCAAGATAGAAGCGAATGAGGAGGTGATAACAACCTTCTCAACCTGTGGGCCGAATTTCTCAATAGAACCCAAGATACCAACGGTACCCTTAACAGCTGGGATCAAGTAGCCAGTCTCCAACTCAGTCAAGCCGTAAAGGAAAGGAGAAGCAGTGTGAAGAACGTATTTGATCTGTGGGTTGCTCTTGACAACCTCGTCAAAGGCACCCTCAGAAGCAATGTCCTTGACAATGGCAAATGACAAAGGCTGCTTAGAGCCGAGCTTCTTTGTGAACTGAGCTGTGATCTTATCAGCCTGTTCCTGGGATCTAACGGTACCAATGACGGTGTAGCCCTTTGAGAGGAGGAGATCGACACAGTTAAGAGCGACGAATCCGGAGGCACCTGTAACGAGAACTGTGGACATTTTTGGTATTGCTATTTAGTTAATTTGCTACTGACAGCTGGCTTTTCCAACTGAAATTTTAAGCGTGCACACTGAAGTCTATTTATATGAAGGTGAGATGAGCACGGCAAACTCTGGCAATCGGCGTAGAACTACCCGGCCGGTGTTTGCGGACCTCGGAAATAAGGGACCAACAATTAATAGGCGCCTCTTTTTTCCGTTAGTTTTTCCGCTACTAAAAGGAAGGGGGCTCGCACTAAAGGGGTTTAAGGGGTTGGCGTTTCGAGACGTCATAGCCCTAACCGTTTGCGTGTAAGCGACGAACCCTAACCGTCCGAGGGCCCTGGAACTGGGCCACAGCTCTCCATGTGTGAGCAATGGGACACATTGTGTAGTGATCTACAATAAGGAAAAACAAAGACATATACTCATTAGGCTCCCGTTCTAGGCAGCTTATAGCCCGGATGTATCGTTCACATAGGAGAAGCCACGGAACTGGGACTGGCTCGACGAGTCCAACACCGAGTTCACAGGCGTCAACCTTGGCACCTCCGTAGTGAAGTCCTTGTCGAAGAAGGAAACGTCCTCCTCGGACTTCACCTCTGGGATATAAGGCGGAGGAACTTTCAAGTTCAGGATATCATCAAAGTTGATGTTCTTGAAGTATGGATGCGCCATGATCTCCTCAGCATCTCTTGGCCCAGACCCCAGACGTGTCTGTGGGTTCTTGTCTAGTAAGGACTGCAATAGCCCCACAGCCTCGCTGGCCATCTGGATCGGGAACAATGGCTCATCTTGTAGGATTGCGTTGAAAACCTCATCCTCATCGTCACCTCTGAACGGCGATTTACCCAAAAGCATCTGGTAAACCAGCACACCAAAGGCCCACCAATCGACACTTCTCGTGTAGTGCTGCTCCTTCAAGATCTCCGGTGCCATGAACTCAGGAGTACCACAGAAAGTGTTCGTGGTCTTGCCATACCACATATTTGGCTTACACAAACCGTAATCCGCAATCTTGATGTGGCCATCTGTGCTCAATAAAATGTTATCCAACTTCAAATCACGGTACACAATACCATTTTCGTGTAAGTATTTCAACGCTAGAAGAACCTCAGCGGCGTAGAACTTGGCTCTTCTCAGAGAGAAATTACCCTGCTGGACGTGCCACATTAAATCACCACCAGAGACGTACTCCATAACGAAGTAGATACGGTTGGCAGTCTGGAAACAGCAGTGCAAGTTGATTAGGAAAGGATGCTGCTCCCTGTTAGCGATTAAGAACACGTCCTTTTCAGCTTGCATGGATGTGATTTCCCCGTTCTCAATAATCATGTCTTTCTTCAAGATCTTAACAGCGCACAGTTTCTTCGTACGGTGAGATCTTCCAAGCATAACTTTACCAAAGTTACCTCTTCCCAAAACAGCAATGAAGTGGAAGTCATCAAGGCCGACTTTCGGACGATGACGCTTCTCGTGATGATGCGAGTGGGCAGGTGCATCCAACGAAGGTGTCTGTGATTTCCTGTTAATGCGCTGCTCAGGCACATCCTGCTGGAAAGACAGATCGTACTGCTCCTGCTGCTGCTGTTGCTGTTGTAATTGAAGTTCCTGCTGCTGCTGCTGCTGCTGCTGCTGCTGTTGTTGTTGTTGTTGTTGCTGCTGTTGTTGCTGCTGTTGTTGCTGCTGTTGTTGCTGCTGTTGTTGTTGTTGCAACTGCTGCTGGTACATGTGCTTCTCATATTGAAGCTGTTGCTCTTGCTGCTGTCTTTGCTGCTCTTCCAGCATCTGGCGTCTTTCTTTATCTTCCCGACGAAGCCTGCTGTCTTCTGAGTATTGCTGTTCTCTCTGAGCATCCTCCTGGGACTGTCTCTTTTGCTCCTCATAGAAAAGGTCGTTATTCTTGGACTGGTAGCCTGGCTGGTAGGATTCGACACTCTGCGAGTTATCAGTTTGAGGATCTTGCTCGGTGAGATAACTTGAATGCTGGATAGGCGGTGGAGCCAGAGACGTAGGCTGCTGAGCATTGTACTGCACCTGTGGTGGTGGACGTCTCTTCTGTTGGTGGTGCTGTGTTGGGATGTACTGTGACTGTGCAGAAGACGCAATCGACTCAGTTTCAATCCTGGTGCTGTCTGACTTTGGAAGAGTTGGCAGTGGGTTCTCAGCCACGGCAGTAGAAGACGATGAGGCAGTTGATGGGAACTGACGGTTATTATAAGTTTGGATAAGCTTCTTTCTGGAGCCCTCGGTGGACTTGATTGTCTTCAAGATCTCATTGGCTGCTTCCATGGTCATACCACAGAAGTCTGGAACCAAGTGCGAGCAACTTACGTGGCACATAGTGTCACACTCTGAGCACTTGAGGACGTTCTTTCTGCCCCACGGCAAGATGGAGCCACAATGACAGCACCAGTTTGTACCCTTGTTCGAGACGTGCTCGAATCTGTGGGGAATTCTGTGGTTGAGCTTCAGCTCATCAGGATCAATGTCAGTGCTTGATTTAGAGATACACTTGGTGATGACTTTCTCATAGCACTTTTTATGGCACAGGAACTTACAGTCCTGGCACTGGAAGCCACTATAACGTAGGAAATCGCCACACAAAGCACAGCGCATAATGCTGTAGAACTGTTTCTGGACAAACTGGTGGCCGTGCTGCTCAAACACCTCCTCGTCTTTCTTTCTAATGGCACCACGACGGTGGAGACCACCTAGAAGGGCCTTTTTGTTCGGCAGGGAGGACTTTGTGAATCCCAAAGTCAGCAAGATTTGGCCAGAAGGCTCAAGGACAAACCAGGCTGTTGATCTCACTGGGCCCTTGTTTTCATCATTTTGGACATTACTGGAAGCGTTGTTGACGTTGCTATTGCTGCTGTTGCTAACGGTGAAGTTATCAGTCGCAATGCTTTGGGGAGGAATCTGAGATCCATTTTGAATTCTCGACGCACTCACCCAGCCTGCACCTCCAGCTTGGTCAAGCTTCTTCTTACGGATCTCTTCAGCAACGTCGGATATCAAGAACCAGGCGATGGCGACTGGGTGGTTCTGGCCATTTACCCTATCAAACACAGTGATTTCAACCTCGTTACCCTTCTCGATTTGGATGTTGAACTCTTCGTTGTACTTGTCGTTACGGGTAGCCTTTGTTTTCACCTTCTCCTCGTCGTCGACTTTGATGGAGATGAAGGATTCTGTCTTTCTCGAGAACAGCGGAGACGCAATGTGGTCAACGTCTCGGATTGTGTTGATGCCAATGGTCAAGGTACCAGCCAACGGTTTTCTTCTGAACTTGATGTTGTTGAGATCCTCGGCCTGGTTGATCTGGTCCACGTTGACGTGGATATCTTCGTACCTTTTCAACGACTTCTTTAAAAGCTGGATCTTGTGGTTACTTTGGATTCTTCCGTCCTCGGCGACTGAGCTGATTCTGCGGTCACCGTCCAGCTGGTAGATCTTCGAGAGCTTCTCGTTGGCCTCGTAGTACTTCTGCTCAACTTTGAGCTTGGTGTCAAGCTGGTTGATCATGTACTGAATTCTGTGGCCCAACGACGGACAGTCGTACTTCATCAGGTCTAAGTGGGAGTAGTTCACGTCCTGCTTTGGCGGGTTACTCTGCAGTTGCTGTGGGTCCGACACGCTCGTCGTCAAGCCGCCGCTTGAGGCATTGGAGCCGGTCTCAGCGCCCGGTGTGTCCTGGAACTTCAGCTGGTTCAACCGCTCGTTCAAGTAGTCGATGTTCTGCTGGGCCTCCTGGATGTTGGAGTTACATTTCTGGATGACACTCGCGTTGCTCGTCTTCTTCTTCATGTTGGTGGCGCCAACGATGATGTTCCTCTCTCTGAGGATCTTCTTCCTGATCTCCTCGGCGACACGGTCTGACATCTTTCCAGGTTGTACAGCGCTTTGATGGGGGGAGTGGGGCGTGGGCGGAGGGCAAGGTGTGCAATTGTTGGCGGCTAAAGTAATGAAACGTCACGACACACACACGCAAAAGGGCAAGGAGAAAGCGGGCCGCGGGCAAAGATGTGGGGCGGTTCGGCTGGTTCTTGGTTTAGCAGCTTAGGAGATGTCCTGTTTCCTCTTGGGTCAAGCGCCTTGTTCTTAGCACGTTGTGTTGGTCTTTCTGGCGTGTTTGTGTGGGATCGAGGGAGTCCGATTCCCACACGCCAGAAAAAAAGTGCGGAAACGCTCGAAACGTAAACAAAGCTCGGGCACCCGAACACCACGCTGCTTTTGGTATTTGCGTGTTGCTCTGCGATTGGTTAGAATTGGCCGTTGACAGCGGAGATTTCGCTCTATTGGACGGTGTAGTCGTAGTAAATGCGCTTTACACGAAGAGCAGAGCACTGAAACGCCGAGCTGTGCCATAATTAGCCAGCGCTGGGGGCGTGGGTCACGTGATATGCGCTATATTTGGACCAGGTCCAGAAAGACCGAAATTTTGGTGCTCAAAGCACTTGAGCGCCAGCTAAAAGCCTGGCTACAGCGATGAAGTGAGACTGAACGATAATAAACTAAAAATAAGCGTAATACCGGCATTTCACCAATCATTTCGTACACCCCAAATGCGCTCCACCACGCCTGATAAGCAAAAAGAACGCATTCGCGGGGAGAACACGTCAACCCCAAAAAGCGCGATACGTTGAACACTGGGGCAAACGTTGGGAAACAAAGCCGACGAAGCTGAGTTTTAGTCGTTCTTTTTGATTTCATTCTTAAACAAGCAAGGCTGACTGATACTTTGATACTCGACATCCAATTCATTTGTAGAGTACTCGCACAAAAATCGAAAACAAAACGGAGATCGTAACCAATTACATCTTAAAGCTCATTTAATATCTGACACGTACCCTGTCGACAGACATAACACACACACACAATGGCCGCTTATTCAACCCAAACCGTTGCCCAATTGAAAGAGATTCTCAAAACAAGAGGCCTCTCCACTGCTGGTGTAAAGAGCGAGCTCATCTCCAGGCTAGAGGAGAACGACGCTGCTTCCACAACCACCGAGACTAAACCAGAAGAAGAGTTACTTGATATTGAAGAGGAGGAAAAACCAGAGACAACCACAGCTCCAGCTGTTGAGACAGAGACCAAGACTGAGACTGAAGCTGTGGCTGCGGTAGAAGAAACTCCAATTGCTGCTACAACAGAGGAGCCAAAAGAAGAGGAGAAGAAGGTCAAGGAACTTACATCAGAAGAGCGTAAAGCTGCTGCTTTGGAACTATTGAATAAGAAGTTGAAGCGTGCCATTAAGTTTGGTACCGATACCGAAGACTTGAAGAAGCAAATTGACCGTGTTGAGAAGTTTGGTGTTGAGATTGGAACCTCATTGGCCAAGGAGATTGGCTTTGCTTCCAATGACAGAGGATTGAGTGAGAGAAAGCACTTCCGTGGCCGTGGACGTAGATTCAGTCATGGAAGAAGATGAGCCTCTCTTGCTTTGTGTTTGTTTTATATAGACGTTTCTATAGCCAATAGTCAATAATCAACTATTCCAATATACGTTTACTGATTCTTTTCTATGCCATTGCTATAAACCTACCAGGCCTGATCTCTAAAGCCACATCACCAACCTCTCTGCTTGCTTGCCCCTGAAAGCCTGCTGCTTGTATAATTTTTATCTCAGATGCTTGCAAGTCTGAGAGATCTCGGATCAAATGCAATGAATATGCGTCACGTACAACTTGCATATTGCAACAATGGCCAGGCTGGCCGTCGCCTAGGAGCATACCGCAGAAAGGCACAATAAACCAACTACGAGCAATGGCACAGCTCGTAAATAAACGATAATTCATCTAAACAAAAGGATAAATCTCTGGAAAAGGCTCGCAGCTGAAGGCTTTTCCTTCCCCACTTGCTTCTATAACCGATTAGCGCGACGTGCCGTCGTGCGTTGTGTGAAGAAACCCACCCCTTGAAAGGCAGCACGCTAGCTAATCACACTGCCTCGCTTAAAGGTCGTCGCAGCAAAGCTCAAAATTTCCTCTACGAACACGGGAGCACTGGAGCCAGAACGCATAGAACTTTCCGTTCCTTCTTCTCACCATGGACCACTTCACCCCGGATCTGACACCTTGTGTCCCGCAGGCAGAGACAGGGGCACCAGACGACCCACCGTTCTACCCCAAGGGGGCCATCGAGGAGAAATCCCTCTCTCCCAAATCAATGGCGACGCCTTCGCTGGAGGACTCGTCAGAGACCCTGATTCACAATGTGGTTTTGTACAACATCCCACCGGAAGCTCGCTGGAACGACATTAAGGGGTTACTGATGAACTATATCCCGGACTCAACGCTGTTGCACATCAGCATCTTCCCGCATTTGTCGTATGCCATCGTGTCACTCTGCGATAGGAAAAGTGCTGATATTCTCTTTGACGAGCTGGAAGGCTACGAGTGGAACAACCACGTCCTATCAACTTCGTGGGATTTGGAATCCGACTCAAACCAAAGCCCAGCTCAAAGTAATAACATGAAAATGAATCCAAACGTGCCAGTGTTTGTACCAATAGCATACCCGTCCTGCCAAGAGAACTACCCACCAATGCCCATGGAGATGTATCCAGTGCCAGTGCCTGGGTATGGCTATCCAGCACCCCGTCATAAATTTCAATACGGCTCAGGTCACTCCTTCCCACCCCAAATGATGGGCTACTTTGGGCCTTTCCCACAGGGACAGCCATACTATACAACTCCACCACAGTACTTATCACCACGTCCACCGATCCCACAGCTGTCACACTTGCCGATCCCTCCACCACAGCAACCCCAGATTTATAGATCCGGATCATTCAATAACTCAACGTCGTCGTCGATATCATCTCCGATGTTCTCTTACAGAAGCGGGCCTTCCTACTCCCAAGGCTCGCCAACGGTGTCTGCTCGTCAACTGACAAGCTTGAGACAGTACCCTTACCAGTCCATCATGGATTTCAATTCACCGCATTCTTCAAGGAACAGCTCTATAACTCATCCATCTGGTGCGGGACAATCCTCGTCATCGTCATCGGGGGCTCAAGGTGTTGATCGTCACCGTCTGTTCGTTGGAAATATTCCATATGAAACCTCGTGGATGGATTTAAAGGACTATTTGCGTGAAGCAGGTTCAATCATTCGTGTTGAGATCCCCGAACAAAGTCCAGGAGTCTCTAGAGGTTTTGCCATTGCTACTTTTGAATCTGAAGATGATGCAGCAAGAGCAATTCAACTATTTGATAGAAAAGACTTTATGGGGAGAGAGCTTATGGTAAGATACGATCGATTCCCAAAGAAAAACGGCTCAAGTGCTAGTGTTTTACCATTTGAAGATGATGATAATGACGTTATGAAAAGTAAAGAAACAACGACAAAGGATGTTGACAAAGATGATCAAGAAGGAATGAAAAGGTATATCCCAAGACTTATGCCAGTACCAACACAAGAAAATGATTTTGATGATAAGAAATTTGCAGATGAAGCAAGAAGTCTTGTTGAAAGTCTCTCTTTGGTAGACCACTAAATTATAAATGATTTTGTTGCATATTACTATAAACAAACAACTACAGAATCCGGATACTTAATCATTACAAGAAGACCACTAAATGAGCTGAAATAGACTAATAAAGTGAGATCACCGGTTGATCAGAATGCTTAAGTTTGATACTTAAGCTGTCCCAAATTTGCTAAAGATTTGCTAAAGAACAAATGTATTCCATCATTCGACTTTACATACAGAAAGCTGATACCAGCTAAAATATATAATTGGAATCTGTTGTATAACCAAAAGGTTACATGTAATAAAAAAAAATAGAAAGCATTAAAAAATGCAAAAAAAGAAAATCGACCTCGGTGAGGGTCGAACTCACGATCTTGCGATTAACAGTCGCACGCCTTAGCCAACTTGGCCACGAAGTCATTTCTTGATGCTGAGAAAATCACGAGTAACCCAATCGTGATAGGCGGAAGTCACGTGAAAGTCACGCATTTGATTCATTAATTATCAATAGATTGATTTGAAACTGCTCATTTATCTCTATAGGAACATTTTATTAGTTTCTGGTTTCATATTATTGCCTATTTAGTTATTTGAAACCATTATATATGCTAAACACCATTACATTGAGCAAAACATCAATCCCTCGTACGGTTCTACTACTTGTTTCAATTATAATGAAATATATATATTTGGCTTGTTGAAAGATAGAAGGTATAAAGGTTATCTGAACTAGAATTTACACCATCTGAATCCGACACAAGCATGACGACATACTGTGTAACAAGTGATACCGGCAACTAAGAGTGCAACAGAGTATCCAATGAAATTGTTATACCCTCTTACAGACCCATCACCAATTATGGCACCAGCTACTGGGATAAGACCAAGCATAGTCAATGAGACAATTAAGTACATGGTTGAATAGCGTCTTCCAAACTCCTCTGTACGTGATATTTGTCCACAACAAACAGGCGATAAAGATAAGATAGAACCCGAGAAGAATCCATACAATGATGCGAAGGCATAGAGGACCTTTAAACTATCACCAAATGGTAACCATAAGACAAGAGTAACAATTCCACAAATTGAGATCGTACCAATAACAACGTTGAATCGGCCAAATGAGTCGGCTATCAAACCTGGGATATATCTCCCTACAATTGCTGATGCATTTGATACAATAATTAGCATATAAGCAGTATTATCCGAGTTACCTCTCATGATGGCATAAGATGGGAAATAAACCAATACGATAACAAGTGAGCATTCTGTAAGTGCAATTGCAAAAGCACAAGACATAAACTTGAGCTCTTTCAAAGATTTATAGTCAAAGACATCAACAACGTAGACTTTTAACAATTTTTGGAATGATTCAATTGGTTCAGTTTCTTGTCTGAATCTTTCTTTTGTGAATGTTAATGAGATGATGAGGCATGCCATACAAAAGAATCCTAAAATTCTTAAAGCCCATGGGAACCCTACAGTATCATACATCTTTCTCAGCATCAATGGCATAACGATACCACCGAATGAGCCACCAGTCGTTGCAATACTCGTTGCAGCAGCTCTTTTTTTGCTAAAATAATGAGATACTGCACCAATTAATGGTGAAATCAGCATTCCTGTTCCAAATCCAACAACAACACCGAAACTCAAAATGAATTGATAAACAGTCTCTGCATTTGCAGTCGCAAAGACACCAGCACAAAAGGCAATTGAGCCAATGAGCATTGGTCTAAAAGTCCCCTTTCTATCAAAGAAAGTACCAGAAAAGATACATGACGAGTATGCAATGAAAGTGTAAATGGAGAAGATCCAAGACACAGTAGATGTAGAGACATCGGCAAGTTGATGAACGGAGACATAGGCCTCAATGGCACCAACGGAGTTGATCATTCCAAAAGCTGGGATAAGACCCATGAAGGAGCCAAAAACGGTGAGGTAAGCTTTCAAGCCACCTTCTGGGAACTCCAAGTCTTCTGAGATAATGTTAAAACCTGAAGAAGCCGAAGAAGAAGATTCCCGATCAATGTTCCTCGTGGTATCATCTATGTCTTCGTCTGGCGAGGAGAGTGGGTTGAGAGTGAACCCGGAGTTCGTAGCAGAGAGCTCTACAGTTGCCTCATTTGACTCTTGCTGTTTCTTCCTTACAGCTGGAGGAAATTGCAACTTGAAGGATTCTTTGTTGATGATTAGCATTTTGCCTATATAGAAGTATGGGATCGATGAGTATGTCCCAGAGGACGGGAGGGATCCAATTTATATCATTAAAGCCAAGAAAACACCCACATCCCGAATTTGACTACAAAGGTTGGTGTTTGAGGCTCCTATACGGCATAATTTACTAACTAATCGGAATATTTGTTAAATTTGGGCTCTAATTGTTAGTGGTTGGTGATGACGCTTTCCGCTAGCGGTCGCACCGGCCGCACGGTGGGCCCAGCGGCGTTTCCGCTACGCAGACTGTTTCCCTTAGTGGACAAAGAGCCCACAGAGTCGGGGAGGCCCGAGCAACGAATTCCAACTAAGGCCAAGCGCAATGACAGCTTTAAATGACCTAAATGCTCAGTTTGTCTATAACAAATAACTGGAAATCGTCAATCTGAGTAATTAATTTAAGGTTGCGTTTCTCGAGGGGTAAATTAACGATCTTCATTGTTATGCATGCAGCCATTGTTCCTGAAAAATAACTACAGCTATAATAAATTATAAACGATCAACGTTGAATATATAGAAATATTTTAAGTAATTTACAGCTTTGAAGAATCCTTGAACTGGTCTTCAGTGACACCCTTACCCATGGCAGCTGTAGAAGTGACACCACCACTAACAAGTTTCAACAAGTTATCAATGTACTCAGCACCAGACCATTTCTGGTGCTTAACAACCTCAACGGCGTTGTCAATCTCAGGTTGCTGGACGGTGGAACCATATGCACGCATACCAATCTGGGAGTAGTCTCTAGCAAAGTTGTCGACAGCAAGAGCAGTAGTATGTAAACCTGCCAATGTGATGAATTGCCAGACGTATCCTAACTTACCAAGCTTCTTGATGTAAGTTTCTTGATCCTCTGGCTTCATGGCCTTTGTCCAGTTGAAAGATGGAGACAAGTTGTAAGCCAACCATTGGTCTGGGTACTGTGCCTTGACACCAGCAGCGAACTCCTTAGCTTGTTCATAATCTGGAAGCTTGGATTCCATCCAGATGATGTCAGCAAATGGAGCATAGGCACGGGCACGGTTAATAGCACACTGTGTACCACCTTGGTAACGGTAGTAACCCTCACGAACTCTTGGAACCTCCCAGTTGAAGTAAATGTCCTTACCCAAAAGCTTCTTGGCAATGGCACGGGCCTCCTTGTTAGAGTGGTTAGACAATGGGGTAACGGTAGAGGTGAATTGCTGGATCAAGGATTCCTTGTTAGCGTAGTAACCAGACTTAATCTCATCAATAACGGCCTGGTGGAATAACTTAAGACCAGCCTTAGAGGTCCATTCCTCCTCAACTGCAGCAAGGGCAGCACCTTGTAGGCCAGCCTGTTCAGCCTTGAACATCACTTCGGATAAAGCTGGAACATCTGGGTTTGTAGCACCAACGACAAAGTAGTGGTCTCTGTGGTCAATAGTAGAAGTCAACAATGTAGCAGCCTCAGAGTCTGTTCTAGCAACGCAGATCAAATCAGAGCCAAATATATCAGCAGAAGTTCTAATGGCGACCAATCTGTTGATGTGCTCTTGGATTGGCACCAAAACTTTACCAGCCATGTGACCACACTTCTTGGTACCAGCAGCCTGATCTTCGATGTGCACACCAGCAGCACCTCTCTCAATGAACAACTTAACCAATTTGATGATGGCAGTGATACCACCGTGACCGGTGTCACCGTCAGCAATAATTGGACGAAGGAAATCGGTGTATGGGGTTTTAGCACGCTCTTCTGGGGTCATTCTAGCACGCTCTTCACGCTGCTTTCTGTCATGGAACAACTGTGCGAACCACAAATGCTCAACTTTGTTTGGAACGGTGTCGTATGGATAATCAGCCAAATCAGGAGATGGCTCATTTGAAGTGGAAGCAGTAGAGGAACACTGCCATCCGGAAACGTAAACGGAGTCCAAGTATTTGGCCATTTGAGTAACATGGATTGGGTCCAAAGCACCGAAAGTGAAAGAAACAGTCTTGTTCTTGTCATGCTCGTCAAGTAATTTGTGAAGCTTCTTAGCCTGTTGGGAAGATGGGTATTCAATCTTTAAGGTACCACGCTTGGACACAATGTCCTTAGCAGTGTAAATTCTCTTTGTCTTGCTCCAACGTGGCTCGCTCCACCATTTTTCAACTTCAGCGACTTCTTTGTCAAATGCAGCTTGTTCAGCTTTAAGGTCAATTGCGGTGTATGGCATTTTGCTTAATGTCAAGTATAATGGTGTGAAAACCTACCCCAGAAATTGTGATCCTATGGGGATCACCACCCTTTTATACTTTTCTCATCAACTGGCTGTATAGTGCAATGCTCTTCCCCGGATTGACGGGTGCTGTGGTGCTCTTCAAAATGTTGTGACTAGCAAAAATGGTTTCCAATGATGGACCGTTGTACCGAGGCCTTTGAAATAGGCCATCCCCGGTCGACCGTGCGAAAGCGTAACGTCAAGTGGCCGGGAGGAAAAGGGCAAAGGCAAAGAGCGATCACGGATCTGCCATCTAATTTTAATCCATTAGTATATCTGTGTAGTAGTACATTTATATATCTTCTATGAAAATAAAGTGCTGTGGGTGCTGTGCTGTTGTGGATAGAGCCCCGTTGCCCCATAACCAGGGACTCAACGTACCCCGGATTCTGGGAATCACCAGCGTTCTACAACAGTGGTTGGCGTCGTCCTCTCCGCACTCGGCATTGGTAGAGACACCGTCTGGTCTCTCGGCTCATCGTGATTCATCTGACATTTCTATACATGTGACGTGTAAATTTAAAACAAACGTATAAAGAGTGCTAGAAGGTCCGCTTCTCCAGAACACCGTTGTACCGTTAGGCCGGGCCCGGTTTTCTTTTTTTTAAGTGCCTGCTCAGGCGCGACACGACGCCATGGCTAGGAAAGCTTCGGTTTGACTCAAATTTGACTCTTTTTGGTTGGAGCTCGATTATCAAATCTATCTGTGAGTCATGGACTCACAGTACGAATCTTAGATTCGTGTTGTGAGGTTGTAGTGAGTTAGACTTGGCTGCTACTGCTCTCTGCCATCGAGCCTATGTCAGTGAGCACTGGCTGATGTCTGGTGGTTAGAACTGCTTTATAAATACAGTAACATATATAATCTAGCCACTAATGACGTCACGAACGTAATGAGCTAACGATTGTGATACACGGTATAAAAGATAGCATAAAACAGTGTCTCTCTGCCACTAATGTGCCAACCTTGAATCTGGGGTAAAACTGATGTGCAACCCCCGGGATACAAGCAACTGTAAAGAGGCCTCCCGGGCGGCTCCAGCGAAATACGCGAGCCCGGAACCGGCCCCCGGGGGTTCCTCCCCCTCCCGGAGCATAAGAATGTTCTTAAGGCCATACCTCAAAGGAGCTCGAAGATGCTACAAACGAAATAAAAAATGTGACATAGCCTAAAAGGGAGATGGTTAGCGCCCCCTGCCGCAACAGTTTCATTTCGGAACTCCATAGACGGCTGTTCTCGACCTTGAATCTGAACGGTTTTTAACGGATATGTAAGCACAGGGTACATGGAGTGTGTATATGTAGACTTTAGACTATTTTTCTATAACACCTGTCAATGAGATAACCACAGCACTTATTGACTCGCCGTTTAGACCCTCCCGATGAGACGTGAATCTTTCTCGAAGCTGACGGTCCGGGATAAACAAATCCCGGCGCCCCCCCCCCAACACGATAAGTAATATAAAAGCAGAAACAAATAGAGAAGTATTAGGGGGAAAACTGTAGTATAGCAACTAAGGTACACATGTTATATATGATAAGAGCTTAGATCAGAATGACTAGTCAAGATGATTATTTACTTCTATAGCATTTTAAGCCGCCGGAAAAAAGTTATGCGCAGCTCCGCTGGTGTTTGGGTGTTTCCTTGTCTTCCGGAGCGTTAACGTTTACGAAGGCGCCCGGTGTAGTCCTATGGTTCCTCCGACATGTGAATCATCCCACCAAAAAGGAAGCCTGTAGATAATCATAACATCAAACACTGAAGTTAAGCTATTTTTAACAAGAGAGTTGGGATAGATCTACAGAAAAAGGAAGAGCTTTTTTCCGCAAGATGTCTTCTGGTGTTACACACTCGATCCGAGATCACCTAAACTTCACAGACGAGAAACGATGGAAAGAGTTCAGTACTCGTCGACTTGAGTTGATTGATAAGTTTAACCTCTCATCTCGTAAGGCAAGCGAGCAGGAAGAGTCGATAAGACAAATTGCCAACTTACTGAGAGAAGAGTATGGCTTCCCGATAGAGACACTGTCAGACTTCGATAAGCTGGTTAGAGCTGCTATTCAATCGGTCAGAAGAAACAGAAAGAGAAGCTCGAGGGCAAGAGTCCATCAAGACAGATTCATCGTATACGATGAGATGGGCAGACCTGTACAGGTTCCAGCTAATCACGGCCAGTCAACAGCAACTTCAAATCGCCATTCACATACCTCTGGTGGTAATAGCTCTTCATCGAGTAACAGCAACAGTAATAACAACAGTTCTACAAATCTCCAGTCATTTGGCCTAAGTCTTGGTTTAAACCTGAGCATGCCATCGCACGCAGACTCATCATCTTCGATGGGCATATCCTCAGCACCGATGTCGATGCCAACATCAGGTGCACCTACGCCTTCCTTGTTCCAACACTCCGGCTTATCTCATCCGGTGATACCAACTTCACTGTTATCGACCTCGCTCGGTGGGCCACCACAAATACTACAGAACAACGGCCGTTTACAGACGGGTGGTGCCGTTAACATCGACAATGATCCACCCCTGGATACGAGGGTAGTTATAAGCTCATTGTTATCTACCAATGCCACGACTACAAACACAACGACTCCGTCAACCTCAATATCCACATCTCCGAACTCGAACACACAGCTCCCATCAATCAAGGCACTAACCTCCAACTCATCCAACTCTACAGCAAGTAATAATAAAGTTGATATATCACAGCAAACTAAACAGAAGCTGTTGAACTTTATTCAGAAGTCTAAGTCGGGATTAATGCTATCAAATAATGACGCATCGATCCACGAAGACAACTTACACAATTTAGGTAAATCTGTGACATCTGCTAGTATTTCATTTATCCTGGAAAGATTCTTCAATGATATCTCCTCGGATTCGATTAACTATCTCTCTGAGAAACTACAGAGCGTTCACACGTTATCGAAGATTTTGAAATCTCTGGGCTTCTTCTCTACTGATGTTTTGATACTCTCCGATACTCAGGCATCGAATCTTTTATGTAAATTGATTGGCTGTTGTGTTAAAGATTTTGGATTCGATGGTGTTTCTTATACTCTTGGTGAAATATTCCACGAAATCATCCTTAACGAATACCCACTCGTTGCAACCCAAGTGACAAAGATAACGCCTGAGTCGCTTTTTACTCCAATGCTACCAATCCCACCAAAGGAAGCTGACTCTGAATTGATGAAAGACGTTCAGCTACGCTATGGCTCAAGGGTTTTGGACTTCAAGTTCTCTCCATTATCAGCTGCACCACCAACTTACTTGGAATTAGTTGAAAACGGTAAAATCGCCTTTGGTATCCAATCGAAGAACATTCGCTTGAGATTTGAAGGTAGAGACTTGTCAGATGTCGATATTGATAAGCTCTTTAAGAGCATGGATCATAGACGCGTGGATATTGAATTATATGAAGTGGGAGTCAATGGTGATATAATGAAGTTTACTCCATTGTTATGACCGTGTTTTGTTATTGTTTATTCCTTTTCTCTTCTTTCTGTTAAATTTTTGTTATACATTTTTTGAATCGATTATGATTCCGGTGCTCGATAGATATAAAGAAAGCCATTTTCACCAATGGATTTCTTTCAACTTACTTTTTTTACTCTTTGGTTCTTCTTCTGAAACGGTATAGATTTTATAGACATATACACTCATATATATACTAGCAATGTAAGAGTTTCTCAGGTGCTTGTTTCGGCTGGCTTCTTGGAATCGTCGCCAATTCTCTCCTGCAAGACTTTCAAAGCGACCTGTCTTCTTCTCTCTGCTGCGTTTCTCGAGTCGGTCGTGGATGGCATTCCTGTTGCTCTTCTGCTTGCTCTTAAGTTACCTTGCTCGATTTCCGTCTGATCAAATCTGCTCAGAAGGCCAAGCTGTACCATCAGCTCAAAGACCTGGTTGAATAATGGGCTGAGCACTGGGGACATTGCGTCTGGGAAGAAGTGGACGAGTGAAAAGGTGTCAGAGGCATCACCGTAGATCTTTTGCACGCCAATGACATCGTTTGGCTGTGGCAAGACAGGGTCGACGACATTTGGCTGGAAGAATCTTAGGTACGACCATGAGACGATGAAGCCATACCAAGCCTGTAATGCTGGGGTCAACGAGCCTGAAACTGCTGATAAAACGGAGATGACAAGCAGTGCAAGCAGTGGGATCTGCTTAACTCTGATCTGGCCCCAAGTCTTGAACAGAACGATGGAGTGTTCTGGAATTAGCTGCTTCAAAACGACGATGTATGAGATTATGGTGCACATGTTACCATCAACTGGGATGTTGAAGAAGTTAATACCAAAGACCAAGTTGAAGAAGATCAAGGTGAAAGAAGTCGCTAAGTTTGCGATTGAGCCATTCAGGACGATGAATTTAACCAGCTCCTTCGACGACCATGATCTCTCGATGAATTTACCGGCAAAGAACAGGACAACGATGGAGAGCAAGTACCTCCAAATGTAGACGTCTACAAAGATCGATGTCACCAGTGTCCATGGGTGGAGCAACGTGTGGTTTGGGATCAGCTGTAAGTACGGAACAATGATTTGGTTGTAGTCGACGTTGGTCTTACCACTGGCAACCAATGCGTTGTAGGTCTTTCTTTTGAGAAATTGTAAGGTTAAAGATCCCACGGTGGTACCGATCAGCAAGCCTTTTGTGGCCGGTGGCAGGGATAGGTTGACATTCAATTTTGATCTGAGCGACGACATCTTTGTGAAGACAAAGTATCCAATGGCAAATGTGATGAGTCCTATTGTTTCTGTGTTTGTTCTGTGCTCGCGGTGTGCGTGTGATGGCTGGCCTTATGTCTCTTGGTACCAAGCTTTCCAGGAATCGCTTTTTAGGGGAAAATACAGCAGCAGCACGGCTTGTGGGATGTTTAATTGGAGGTTCTAGCAGATCCAATGGCAGTCTTAGCAGAGTTTTTATACACTGGTGATTCCTGGAATTTATATAAAAGGCTGTTGATTTTTCAACTTTTCGTGTTTTATTCATTTTTTCCAAAGCCGCGTCCAGCGCATACCCCCACACCCCACACCCGTCAAGCCCTCACACAAAAGCGCACAAAGTCCGCTTTCAGGTGATTTTTTGGTGTTTGCTTATCTGAGCTTTGAGGGCCTGTTACAGCGTCTTTGTAACGCGTTACAAACGCGTTCATACGCTGGGCAGTACCAAGCGTCTCGCGTAAAGAGCCATGGTTACGCGGCCCTGGCGCGCACCTCTCGGGTTTCCGTTTCCGTATCCGCAGGCTGCCGCGGGTTACCCTGCCTATCACATGCTGTTTTTCACATATAAAATCGGTTTATCTCCCATTGACACAAATCACCAAGTAGCACCCTCCACTGGAAGGGAGGTATAAGCGTAGCATGGGCACGAAAGGGATGGAGGCCTCCGAGGATAAGTCCAGAGAGAAGAAGAAAAGAACAGCCTTCTTAACAGAAGAGCAGAAGAAGAAGCACCACATTGAGTCTGAGCACAAACGACGCCAGGCCATCAGGGACGCCTTGCTGAACCTGACACGTCTTGTTCCTGAGCTACAAGAGTCCGACTCTCGCTCAGAGGTTATAGTGCTGAATAAGTCAGCTCGCTACTTGGTCAAGCTGTACAAGGAGAACGACTCGCTGGTAAGGACACTGGCAGAGGCTGGCCTGGCCGTTGATCCTTCTCTGACGGTGCCATTCCCTAACGGAGAGCCGCAGATATCGGAAGAGAGCGAGTAGTCTGTGTCTATAGCTTGTAATTTATAATTTGTGTTTGCATCACTGATAGTTTCACTGTCGTTTGTAGCCCCAGGCGGGTGCGCGATTTGGATTTCAGCCAAAAACAGATCAACAAATCTCGGCGGCTAATCAAACTAACAGGCTCAGTCAGAAGCACACAACGATGTACAGCGGGTTCCAAAGTGGGTTCCAGCAGGGTCTCTACCCTCAGCAGACGGGTGCGCCGCAACAGCAGCAGCAGCAGCCGCTAGGATACCAGCAGACGGGCTACCAGTACCAGGCCGGCGGCTATCAGTTCCAACAGCCACAACAACAACAGCAATTACCGCCACAGACCTCGTTTGGCCAGCCAATGCAGCAGCCTCTCTACCCCCAGCAGACTGGGTACGTCCAGCCCCAGCAAACGGGGTACGGCGGCAGCTACGGGCTCCAGCCCCAGCAGACTGGCTACCAGCAGCCATTGCAACCACAGGCGACTGGGTTCTACTCTGCCGCTCAGAAAGTGGAGAAGAACGAGGAGGTTAAGATCCCAAACATCAGGCTCTCCTTCATCACTGCTGCCGACCAGCAGAAGTTTGAGCAGCTGTTCCGTAGCGCGGTTCCAGCTGGCTCTAACTCAATTGGTGACGCTGCCGCCAGAGACATCTTGCTGAAGTCTGGTCTTCAGCCTTCGCAGCTTGCCAGGATCTGGGAGCTCTCTGACTTGAACAAGTCTGGTCAATTGCTCTTCCCAGAGTTCTGTCTGTCGCTACACTTGGTCAACGTCGCATTGAGGGGCCAGCAAGTTCCGTATCAGTTGGACTCCTCCATCAAGAAGGAGGTTGAGGGATTCGTTGATGCAATCAACTTCTCCATCCCAGATGAGCAGGAGACTCACTCTAAGACTCCGTTTGACAACTTGAGCCAATTGAATACTCTGAACCAGTTGGGCGGTTTACAATTCCAGCAGTCTGCTCAGCCACTGGTTGGCCAGCCTACTGGGATGCCTCAAATCTCGTTTGGCCAGTCCTTCCAGCCATTGCAGCCTCAAATGACCGGTTACCAACCGCTCCAGCCACAGAGAACCGGTTACTCTCAGCCATTGCAGCCACAGGCTACTGGTTACTCTCAACCATTGCAGCCACAAGCTACCGGCTTCATGCAGCCACAGGCCACGGGCTACCAGCAACAACAGCAACAGCCATTGCTGCCACAGATGACAGGCTATAATCCTAGCGTTCCGCCAACTGCCATGCTCCAAGCTCAGAAGACGGGTGTTGGCAATAACTCGTTCTTCCAGTCCAACCTGCTTCAGCCACAGAAGACCGGGTTCCAGAACTTACAGCAATACGCCACTTACCAAAACCAAGAGTTTATCAGATCAGACGAGAAGGAAAAGTTTGATAAGATCTTTAACACCTATGACACAAAGAGATCTGGCCAGTTGGATGGTAAGATTTGTGCTGAGATCTTCCGTAAATCGGGTTTGAACCGTGAGGCATTGGAAAAGGTCTGGAACTTGGTAAATGTCGATGATAAGACATACTTGAACAGAGAGGCCTTTGCCCTGGGTATGTGGCTCATTTACAAGAAGTTGAACGGCCATGAATTACCAAATAGACTACCAGAATCTTTGGTTCCATCAAGCACCTCGGTATTAAATGAGGTCAAAGAGAAGATGAAGTTGACTACTCCAGCCTTCGCTAAAAAACCATTCGGTGCTGCGTCTTTCAAGAACAACGATGAGGACGTGGCTTCTTCGAAACAGAGAAGACCTGATCCAGCTGCAGCAGATACAGAACTGCTAAAGAGCCAAATTGAAGTGAAAAAGGCTATGTTGGAGAGCTTGACAGCCGATAACGCATCTTTGTCGTCTGCAAGCAATGATGATTTGTCCACAATTGAGACTTTGAAATCTCAAATTAGGGCTTTGCCTACTTCATCTGGAAGTGATGGTAGAGTTCAGTTGAAGAACAGATTGAGTAACTTGACCGCCAAGGTTCCTGATTTGATTCGTGAGATTTCAAGAATTGACAATGAGATCTCCTCTGCTAAGATTGAGTTGTTCAAGATTAGAAATCCTTCTTCAATCACCGGCTCTGGTCCAAATGGTGAGGTCACCGAAGCTGATAAGAGAAAGGCCAAGAGCAAGGCTCTTTTGGCTCAGAGAATGGCATCCTTGACAGGTAAGCAGGTGGAGGATCCATCCGCTGATTTCGAAATTCAGCAACAAAAGCTCAGTGCTGAAATGGCACAGATCAAAGAAACGAACAAAATGAACCAAGAAATCATTTACGACGTTGAAAAGAGCATTAAGGAGATCTCTGAAAGTTCCCAGGCTTCCTTGTCCCAAGGCATTGACCAAGCAAGCTACAGAAAGTTCGAGCTCGGTGTCGATGTTCAACCAGAGGTTGCTCAGATTATCAAGGAATTGAGACAGAAAGAGATCTCCCCTGCAACAACCACTGCGCCATCTCCACAACCAATGAGCAGTGCACCAGTGGCCAAGTCCGCTCCACCACCAGTTGGTCCAAAGCCATCGACTCCGGACTCTTATTCTAGCTTCAAGACTCCAGAAGATAGAGCTGCTTATATCAAAGAGCAGGCCAAAAAGAGAATGAACGAGAAGTTGGCTAAGTTTGGTATCCAAAGAAACAGAGGCTCGGCAGCTACTACGGCTACCCCATCTCCTCAGGCAGCCCCAGCTGAGGTTGTCCAGCCTACCCCACAGCCTGTCGCCGCAGTGGCTCCTGTAGCTCCTGTTCAACAACAGGCTCCTCCAGCGAAAGCTGTTGCTCCACCTCCACCTCCACCGGCCGCTAGAAATGTCCATGCTCTATCAGCTGCTATTGATGATGAAGATGAGGAAGATGAAGATGAAAAGAAGCTGCGTGAGCAGCTCGAGGCTCTCAAGCTTAAAAAGAAAGCCGATAAGGAGGCAAGATTGGCTAAGCTTCGTAAAGAGCTCGAAGATGCTGAAAAGGAAGATGATGATGAGCCTGCTGCTCCGCAAAATGTGAAGACGTTTGCACCTGCTCCAGCTCCTTCTGCCCCAAAGACCGTTCAGCCTGCTACATCTACTGCACCACCTGCTCATCACGATGCCAACCCATTTGCAAAGGCTACCCCGCCACCAAGTTCCACATCAAATAACCCATTCGGCAAGCCAGAACAATTCTTCAAGCCAGAACCTGTGTCGGCTGCTCCATCATTTGATCAAAGTAAAATATCCGCTCAGAGAAACGCTCAGCGTGGTGTTGACAATGATGATGACGGCTGGTCAAGCGATGAGGAGAAGGCTGACAGTGACGATGACTCTATACCAAACCGTCAAGGTGCGGCTCACTTGGCAGGCTTGTTGTTCTCCGGTATGGGGCCAGGTAAATCCTCTACACCACAAGAAGAGAAGCCAAAGCCTGTTCCAATTGCAGCACCATTGCCTTCGATCTCTTCTACACCACCGGTACCTGTTGCTGCTCCACTTCCACAGATTCAGCAACAGAGCGAGGCCCCTGTTCCAGTTGCGCCACCAATTCCAAGCATCCCAGCTGCTGCTGAAGCTGTCCCAGTTGCTCCACCAGCTCCAAGTATCCCAGCCGTTGCTGAAGCTGTCCCAGTTGCGCCACCAATTCCAAGCATCCCTGCTGCTGCTGAAGCTGTCAGCTACCAACCTGAAGTAGTTGAGAAGCAGCTGCCAGAGTCGCCTGTTGCAGTTGCACCACCTATTCCACAGGCATCTGCTCCATCGATTGAGACATCTTATCCATCCGAGTCCGTGTCAAGAGTTGAGTCTGAGGAGTTTGTCACTCCGACTGGTGTTTCTCCTGAGCCAGAGCTTCCATCTCAGATTGCACCACCTCTTCCAGAGAGTAGCGTTCCACCTCCTATTCCACAGGGACTTGCACCAGCTGTACCACAGTTTGATGCCCCACCACTTCCGGAGACCTCTGCTCCACCTGCTGCTCCACCTCCACCTCCTTTGCCAGAGTTTTCTGCACCTCCTGTTCCAGAGCAGCAGGCACCACCATTACCACAAGCTGCTGCCCCACCTCCACCTCCTTTGCCTGAGTCCGCTGCTCCACCTCCACCTCCTTTGCCAGCTGCTGCTGCTCCACCTCCTCCACCAATGCCAGCGATGAGCGCACCACCAGCACCACCAGCAAGTGCTCCTGCTCCTGCTGCCCCAGTAGGCGGTGGCTTGCCTTTCCTCTCTCAAATCATGCAGCGCAGAGATGACAGATTTGTTGTAGAGTAATGGACGGTCCTCTTCAAAAGAAAAATTGTTAGAAACTAAAAATGTTACTTGTTACTGATTGATTTTACGTAGATAAAAGCCATGTATAGACTGTGCAATTGTGATTTAGACGATCTTAAAGCTGGGCCTTGATGAAAGGCGAATAGTCAGCTGACCAGTGGTCAACTGCGGTAAATAGCGGGAAGCTGTCTGGATCTGGGATATAGCTTCCCATATTAGCGAACTGTGTTTCCAGAGTTGAGAAATCAGCTACCAATGACTGTCTGTCTTGCTGGTTTTCTTTTAGTCTCTCTAGAACCCCAGGATCCTCCGAGATGAGTTTCTCGATGAACTGGGGGTAATCTTCCCTTGAAACAGATGTTATTCCACAGATCCTTTCCCAGAAGAGGGTAATGAAGTTCCCAGGAGATGATAGATCCACTGAGCTTGGCTTCATCTGCCAGCTTTGTAGCAATTCGTACTGCGCGGCGTAGACCTTTTCCATGATAAGCTGCGGAATGAAGTAGAAAACGATTTGATGCTTAATGACTCTGGCGGCAACGGCCTTGCGTATTTCATGAGGCATGAAGTAGGGGTTGTACCGCCCAACACGGACATTTCTTGTTCCTGGCTCGCAGTAGGCAATGATTGCTTCTGTGTGGGTTTTCATCTTCTCTGTTGAAGTTAGTGAGATGCGCTGCAACTGGCTTTTGAACAGGGCGCTTCAAGTAAAACCAAAGAGAGTGTGCACGGGCGTGTCGGTTAGACCAGTCTTCCACGGCGGTACGTCTCTAAACAAATATTTGTTCCTTTTATCTCCAATTGGTGTGTATAGGAGGAAGAAAGAAAGTGCGACTTCTACAGCTTTATATACAACGGCACAGGCGCCAGCTCGCACCACACAGAGCACACAGCGCATAACAAAGAAAAGAGCACGTTCAAAGTGCACAGATAACAGAACTCTGCTACAAAACAGAAACGCACCCGCTGTATGAAGTATTCAGAGCCAAAGTCACCAAACTCAGTGCCAGCATGGCTCACGCGTTATGAGCCATGCGCCTGTCTGCCATTTTTCACGCGGGTCGATAAGCGACACAAAAAATGTCAGCCTTCCCCACAAAATGAAAAGTTTACCGCGGCTGCCGCGCTTATTGCCCTGCCCCCCACTATGTGCCCCTCCATGGCCCGTCTTCCCTCCATATAAAAGGGCAGCTCTGCCCTTTTCACTTCCTGTCAAGTACACCAACAAACAAACAAACACAGAAAATGCTCATCTCCCGACTCCGTGACCCCACGCAGCGGAGCCAGGAGCTCCGCCTTGTGCTGGCGAACCTCCTACAGCTGGTCCGCGAGAACAGACAGCACCCCACGAGGCCCGTTGTGATCTTCCTGGCGACGCTGCTGGCGACGGGTGGTGTTGGTGCTGGCTACTTCATCAACAAGCTCATCTCTGACTGGCGGGACAGGCGGGACTCGCGCCCTCTGTACCGGCGGTCGTCCTCTACGATCTTGAAGAACGGCGCTAGGCAGTTCTTCATCCCCTACAAGAACAGGCAGAAGCGGGTTGTGGTGCAGCCGACTGATCCTGACGTGTACGAGCGGGACCGGTATAAGTTCAAGAACTTTGCGAAGAACATCAAGAACGAAAGGGAGTCCGAGCAGATCTTCAGCTCGAAGTTCCTCAATCAGCTGATGATCATCTGGAAGATCCTGGTTCCCAAGCTGAATGACAGTAACACGGTGCTGCTCGTGGCGCAGTTCTTCTTTCTGATCCTGCGAACCTGGCTCTCCCTGCTGGTGGCCAAGCTGGATGGTCAGATTGTGAAGGACATCATTGGCGGCAAGTTCAAGAAGTTCATGAGAGACCTGGTGTACTGGTTCCTGATGGCCGTTCCGTCCTCATACACAAACAGTGCTATCAAGTACCTGGTGAAGAAGCTGGCTAGCAACTTCAGAACAAACATGACGAGATACATCCACGACATGTACCTGGACGACCGGATGGTTTACTACAAAATCATGTTCAACGACCAGTCCATCAAGGACATCGACAACTTCATCACGACGGACGTGAACAGATTCACCGGTGCGCTGGCCTCGCTCTTCTCCAACATTGGCAAGCCAATGATGGACCTGGTATTCTTTGCAGTGTACCTAAGAGACAACTTAGGCACTGCGGGGATCTCTGGTATCTTCATCAACTACTTTGCTACAGCCTGGCTGCTGAAGAGATTCACACCGCCCTTTGGCCAGATGAGCAAAGCGAAATCTGCCTTGGAGGGCGAGTACTACAACGACCACTTGAACTTGATTAACAACGGTGAGGAGATTGCGTTCTACAACGGTACTGACCTGGAGAAGATCAAGATCAATGGGGTCTACGACAAGATGATGAACCACGTCTTCAAGATCAACAGAGTCAAAGTCAACTATAACTTCTTGGAGGACTATCTGCTGAAGTACACCTGGTCGGCCCTCGGCTACTTGTACGTTTCCATTCCGATATTCATAACGTCTCTACAGGACGAAGTCAAGTCTGGAACGGAGGAGAGAAATATGCGCCAGTTCATCGTCAATAAGAGACTTATGCTCTCGATGGCGGACGCTGGAAGTCGCTTGATGTACTCGATCAAAGATGTCTCGAAACTGACGGGCTACACCGACCGGGTGTTCACGCTGCTGAGCGTGTTGCACCAGGTGCATGCCATTGAGTTCAAGTACGGCGATCCAGCAGACCATAGCACCATCAGAGGCACCGTCCAGTACCACTACAACGGTCTTCGCTTTGAGAAGATCAACGTTATAATCCCCGGAGCCCAGGGACGTGACGGTGTCAAGCTAATCAACGAGCTGAACTTCCAGCTGAGAAACCACGAAAGCATTTTGATTTTGGGCATGAATGGCTGCGGTAAAACGGCGATCGAGAGAGTCATGGCTGGACTGTGGCCGTTGTACGATGGTTTGCTGTCGAAGCCAAACGATGACGATGTGATTTATCTGCCACAGCGACCATATTTCAGCGAGGGCACCCTGAGAGACCAAATCATTTACCCAATGTCCCACGGTGAGATGATCAACAAAGGCATCACCGACTGGGACTTGGTGAAGATCTTGAAAGAGGTGAAGCTGGAGTACTTGCTTGACCGTGAAAGCGGGCTGGACTACTTGGACTCCATTCAGACGTGGAAGGACGTGCTAAGTGGTGGTGAGAAGCAGAGAGTTCAGTTTGCGAGAATCTTGCTTAAGAACCCTAAATTTGTCGTTTTAGACGAAGCTACAAATGCGATCTCCTCTGATATTGAGGCTTACTTGTTTGATATGCTAAAGCAAAAGAACTTTGCGTTTATAACACTATCGCACCGTCCGCTATTAATGAAGTACCATGACTACCTCTTGGAGATCCAGGATGACGGTAATTGGTCATTCGAGACCTTGGGTACAGACGCTGCTATCATCTCCATCGATAAGGAAATCAAGGAGATTGAGATGAAATTGAAGCACGTCAATGAGCTGGAGAAGCGTAAAAAGAACTTGGAGTTGCTTCTGGATGGCTATGAAGTTGAAGATGAAGAGCTTGGAGATGAAAAGCTGCTAGAAGACAAGGTTGAAGAGGTCTCCAGCGAAGAGTTCACAGAAGAGAGCAGCATAGCTTCAATTGTTACTCCTGTTGAGCCCGCTAAGCAAGAGCCAAAGACCAAGCCAAAGAAGAGCAAATCGAAATCCTCGCTGTTCAAGAGTAAGAGCTCTAAAGCTGCCTGAGCAGACGACTATTTATATATGAAGTAATGAGAAGAAAACTAGAGATCATTTATTTGACAGCCATGTGTAATATCACCAGGGTGTCTGGATGTCACTGAGGTCAGCTGTGTCTGTGAAGAATACCTCCAGCTCAGGACAGGTCTGAGTGTAAGAGTGTGACCTGTTGAACGGGTTCCTCGACGCTTTCTTCTTCCCAAGCACCGGGCCATTCCCTAGGGGGTCCACCAGGAACTTCTGAATGGCGTTCTTGTCCTCTGCCATTTCAAGATCCTTGTAGTAGGTCTCCCACTTGGGATCGCTCTGCGAGTAGTTTGGCTGTGGATCGCAGCCGATGTACTCGACTTTTTCGACTGGGAACTTCAGAGCTTTCAAATGGAGCTCCAGGAACCTTCTCCTTTTGAACTCGAACCCGGTTATCGTTATCCTCTCCGGGTAGCTGCCACAGATCTCTTTGAACCTGGCAATGCTGAAGAGAAGGTTCTCAAATGAGTCTCGGGCATACTCCTCGGTGTGCACTCTGTCTCTGAAAGAGTCTGGGATTAAAGCCAACTTTTCTGCCAGGTAGTAGTAGCTCTGGGCCTCGGACATTGGGCCAGCCTTTAGCTTTGTTTGGCCACCAGAAAATACCAAAATTGAGTCATCAGTTAGTGCCTTCATGGCATCTTCAATGTGTCTGATGAAGAAAAGGTGGTCGTTTCCTTCAATTTGGAAGCTCTCTAAGTACCAGTCGTCCGAGATGCTGCCATCCCCTTGGTGCTTCCATATTCCATGTCCTGGGACGATAACCAGATGGTTAGCCTGCATTTTAGCTCCTGGCTTCTTTAGTTTGCTGGCAATTCATTAGCACTTACACCGGCATTGCCAGATATAAGCCTGTTGCTTAGTCAGGTGTTACATAATTGCTTAGTCATGTATTACATAAACATATACTCTACTTGTTGTCATTAGTTATTAGTTAGCTATTAATTATTAGTCATTAGTTATTGGTTATTGGTTCGTTATTAGTAGTTAGTTGGTTATTAGTTATTAGTTAGTTGGTTATTAGTTATTAGTTAGTTGGTTATTAGTTATTAGTTAGTTACTAGCTGTTAGCTTGTTAGACAAATGCCAGGGGCTTTCTCGTGATTGATAGTCTCACCATTAATAGAATAACCCCACAGACGAATATGACAGTACCAGAATAGATAGTCAGCTTATAGAACGAGTTTAATACTTTATCAGTTGACGATCCCTTGGGAATAAAAGAACCCGCAATTAAACAACCGAGGATCGGTCCTGGGAATGAAGTGAATAGCATGAACCCCAGTCGAGCCTCTGAGCCATTGGTACCAAAGACCTGGGCAAAACAAGCAGGGTATAAGGAGAACGAAGGCCCAATGAAGAAGCCAAATATACCAACGAACACTGCAAAGACACTGATTGTCTCAAATTTTATGCTTGGAATCCACATCGCTAAGATGGAGATGCTTGCAATACAAAAGCAAATTATCAGCGTATTACAACGACCGATTTTGTCACTTATAATTCCAGGTAGAACTCTACCGGGGCCTCCCATTGCATTGAATATCACCAGGAGGTAATTCGTCACCGTTGTTCCTGGGCTGATTATTGTAGCAAAGTAGTCTAAGTAAAAGATCGCAGGGTATGAGCCGAACATTCCTAGAAGATTTGATATCAGCATCGTATCATATTTCAAATCAGAGGTCTGATTTATCCAACTCTTAATCAAATTCTTGTACGTTGATGGTAAAGACTGGACTTTCGCTTTTGAATATCTGGAATTTGAAATTGTCTCTTCCTTATGGATAAACTGGGGCTCCAACGTTTGTGGTATCATTATAATTGCACCGATTGTTACTGGTATATAAACAAAGGCAATTGTCCTTGTTGTCCAGCCAAACCCATACTTATTTATCATGTTCTTAAAGATTATAGGCCATATCATTCCACCAAGCGAAACACCACACATTGACATCCCCAGTGCCGTGGCTCTCCTCCTTTTAAACCATTCAATTGGCGAGAACATAATTGGTGGGAATAGCAAAGACGAGCCGATGGAGAACATCACGGCTTGGAAGAAGTAGCACTTCCATAGCTGTCCTTCCTTCGTAGTTGAGAGACCGAAGAATGAAATTATGATCAGCATCGCACCGAGAGATAGGATATTTCTGATACCAAATGAGTAAACCAGTGGTAAGAGCAACGGTGTCAGGCAGTAAATTATAGAGGCCTGGCAAGCACCAATGATCGAGAGCTTCGAAGAGCTCACCTCTGGAAACAGCTCGGTCTCGTAGTAAGTTTGGAAACAGCCGTAGGAGTTTATCATACCGAAAGTGGAAAAGCTGATGCAGACACAACCACCGACAACCAACCACCCTTTACCACCCTCGGGAAAGTCGTCCTTATCGGCCTCCACTTCTATTACGCACTCATCCTTATCCATAACTCCCTGTATGAACTGCTTATACGGGCTTCTCCAGTTGCCTACTCATCAAGCTCGGGAGATGTGTCCTCTTTTATAGAAAAAGGGGTAAAGTTTCAGGGGTAAAGAGTCATCGCGAACCCCGGGAGGTCTCGGGGTCGGGAATTTTTCACTTACTGACATATTCATTATACCCTAATATTACTAATATACACAAACAATTATACACGGGGAGATCATTTGAAGTCCTTGTAGGTCCATTTTTCTGTGATTTTTGGCTTGTACTTTCTGCCCTGCTTGGTTGGTACCCTTGTCTCGACCTTACCACTGGCCTGGAGCTTCTTCATGTTATCGTAGAACAAGTTACCTTCGGTTTTCAGAGTTCTGAGAGAGTCTGTGAGCTCGTCAGAGAGCTTGACTTCCAGTGGGCCGTCTGTTACAACGTACTTAGAACCCAATTTGTGTCTCTTGGAGACCTGCTCTTTCACGTGGTCCATGTTGGACTCTTTGTGAGTCTCAAGCTTACTATCAACTTGCTGGTTATAGACACGGATCTTCTGTAGCTCTCCAATTTGGGTCTTCAGGGACTTCAGTTCTAGCTCCAGCTCCATTCTCTCCTTGTGTCTTTTCTCTTTGTTTCTTTGGTACTTGGTCTTCTTCTTCAAGACAACAGGCTTGTTCAATGATAGCGACTTTCCGTCTTCGTCTTCCTCCTCTTCCTCCTCTTCCTCCTCTTCCTCGTCGTCGTCCTCGTCGACCTCCTCCTTGTCGTCTAAGGTGTCGATCAAATGCTGGATCTTCTTCTTGTGCTCCTCTAATTCCAGTCTCTTGTTCTCCTTATCCTGTTCGGTCTCAAACTCGGATTGGATCAATGACTTCCAAGACTCCAAAGAAGGGTTATAAGACTTACCAGCGTTTGGTAACGTCTCAACCTCCTTAACGGACAGCGGAGCGTGCTTGAGTGTCTTTGGCCCATGGGTAGGCTTGGTGATCGGCATTGAACTGAAGTTTTTCAATATTTCTGGTTTTTTCAGTTCGTCTCTCTTCTGTTTCTTTGTCTTTGATGCCTCGTCATCACCACCCCAAACGTCGTATGCTCTTGTCTTGATTAAGCCTTCGGTCTCGATTCTTGTAGCACGTGCCGATTCTCCCTGGACCCTACCGGCCAACTTCATCAATCTGTGGATTTCTTTCTTCTTGACACCATTGATCTTGTTACCACTCTTTGTGTGATAGTGCTCTAAACCTGGGGCTTTTGATCTCTGAGCTAAGATCTCTGAAGATTTGGTGATCTTGTAGTTCTTCACCTGCTTCTTTAATAATTTCTCATCACCAGCAGTATCAACTTGGAACAAAGCAGCAGAATCTAATTTATCAGTAGATTCACCAAATGTACGGATTTGTTCACGACGCTCTTCAATACCGGCTTCGATATCATCAACGTCGATGTTCTTTCTCCATGCTTTCTTACCTTTTCTGGAAGGCTGGTTCTGCGAAGGTCTGCCTGTCATCTTAAAGTCCTTGGAAAAACAAGCTTGCTTCTATAAGTAAAAGAGTAGGAGTATTATAATAGAGAGGAGCTCATCGCTACTAAAAAAAAAAAAATTTGTAAATGAAAAGCGCTCGTAACCACGGTAAGGACACTTTATGTGTGTGATATTTTATTTTTAATATGTTGAGTTTTTAATATGTTTTATTTTTAATGTGTTGTTTAATATATTACTGGTATTTATTATTGGTATTTATATTAGTGAAATGTATTATATAACGCCTCCCCGTTGCATATTAAACACTTAGATCTTGATACTTCTGTTCAATCGTCTCAAGTACCTCATTGATCAATGGTATAAAGGTTGTAATATCAACAAAACCATTCATACAAACATATGATGGTGTATGATATTTTTTAGTTATTACATTACCCAGCTTCTTTGTCATATCTAAGAGATCTTCTTCGGAGTTATTTAAGATTGTCTGTACAGTCTCATCACGTTTACCCTATGGTTGTTAGTGTCACGTATCATATTAAAAAAGAAAAGATTATACTCACATCATAGACTGTATAGATATATGCACCCATTGAATTCTTGGAGTCACCTAATATCAACATAATTGCAATTTTATTACGTGATCCTTGTTGTGGTTTAATTAGCGGTATTGTCGCTACCATCTCTATTGGTTCACCAAATCGTGGTTTCAATGTACTTGAGAAGGTGAAAATGGAAGACTTGGTTGGTGTTTTGATATGCATTGTGTTTAATATTTGATGTGATGTGTTATATATGATATATCTTAATATGAATGTTTAATATAAAAAAATGTGATATATATCATACACCTTTTTTGCGCGAATCATTCTATTTTGAAGATCTCTCTACATTCCTTCATTCTACTTCTTCATTCTCTTTTGGTCAATTATTGAAAAAGTTTAAATTAAAAGGAGAATGTCAAAGCCCATTTCAATTATTGTTGCAGCTTTAATGCCTTCTATGGGTATTGGTTACAAGAATGGGTTACCATGGAGATTAAGTAAAGAGATGAAATATTTCAAGAAGTTGACAACAACAAATAATCAACAAGGTCAATTAAATGCTGTTGTTATGGGTCGTAAAACATGGGAATCGATCCCATTAAAGTTTAGACCTTTGATTGGTAGATATAACGTTGTTATATCAAGACAGGTTGACTCTGGTGAAACAAAAGATGGTGCTATTTTCTTCACCAGTATTGAAGAAGCATTAAAACAACTGCAATTGAATAAAGAGATTGAAAGAATATTTATAATGGGAGGTGCTCAATTATATAATTATTGTCTTGTAAATAATTTATGTGATGAGCTTTTTATTACGGAGATCAACAGTGAAGGAGAGGTGTTGATGGATACGTTTTTGGATTCAAGTTATATAAATGACAATTTCCATCGCTTAACACATTCTGAGCTTGAAAAGACCATTGGCTTCTCGGTGGAAGATGAAGTTAAAGAAGGTGACTTCTTGTATAATTACACTTTGTATAAACGTAATTGAAAAGTATGTGAATATTAAACAGCTGGTATAGATTGACATATTGGACAATTGACATATTAAACATAATCTGCAATATATCAAAAACTGTTATACTGAAATTCTATATCGAGATGCTATATTGAAAAGTTACACTAAAAAGTTATACTAAAGAGTTCTATATATGATAAAGCTGCTATATTAAACACCCATACACCATGCCCGGTAAAATCGCGAACTTTCTTTTTATTTTTTGGGCTCGCAATTTTAAAATGGGAATTTAAGTGGACAACGCAACCAACTTTTTTAGTAAGCAACAGAATCAAATACAAAAGCAAAACGTCAAAAAACCGTTGGTTTTTGCTTTTATATTAAATATTTTATTAATTTTGTTAGCTTCTTTGTCTTTTACCCTGCTCACTCCGCAATTGCTTTCTGATTTAGAAAGACGGTTATCTTTTTGCCCGTACCCCTATTTACTACCCGTCAGTCAAAGTGAAGTTTAAAAAAATGGCCGAGTCCGGATCCTCCTCCTGGACGTCTTTTTTGAAATCAATCGCTTCTTATAATGGAGACCTCTCGTCCTTAACAGCTCCTCCTTTCATTCTTTCCCCTACCTCATTGGTTGAGTACTCACAGTTCTGGGGTGAACACCCGGATTTGCTGATTGCACCAAACTTTATCGGCGATGCTAACTCGAAAGACGCCGTCAACGCTGACGAGATTGCCCAGGAGCGTATCATCGCAGTCACAAAGTGGTTCATCTCGACATTACGTTCCCAATACTGCTCCAGAAACGAATCAATGGGCTCAGAGAAGAAGCCATTAAACCCATTCCTCGGTGAGCTGTTCTTGGGTAAGTGGGGCGACAGCACTGAGGAGCAGAACCTCGGTGAGACCATCTTACTGTCCGAGCAGGTGTCCCACCACCCTCCAGTCACAGGCTATGCTATAATTAACGACAAAAACAACGTTGTGCTCCAGGGTTACAACGGTATCAAAGCCTCCATCTCCACAGCTTCCATCACAGTCAAGCAGTTTGGCCATGCTCTCTTGGAGTTCAAGGACTTGAACGAAACATACCTGATCACACTGCCACCTTTGCACATCGAAGGCTTAATCGTTGCCTCGCCATTTGTTGAGCTGGAGGGTAAGACGGTAATTCAGTCCTCCACAGGCTACGTTAGTGTTGTCAACTTCTCTGGTCGTGGTTATTTCTCTGGTAAGAAGAACTCTTTTAAGGCTAGAATCTTCAAGGACAACACTGCTGCCAATGCCTCCAAGGACCAAGCCTTATACACAATCTCTGGTCAGTGGTCTGGTAAGTCCCATATCTACCCTGGCTCCTCGACCTCCAAGACCGAGGGTACCTTGTTCTACGATGCCCAGGCAAAGAACCCAGAACACTTGGTTGTCAAGCCAATTGAGCAGCAGCATGAATTAGAAACCCGTAAAGCTTGGAAGCCTGTTGCTGATGCCATTGCCGTGGGTAACTACGACTTGATCCACAAGGAAAAGACAATGATTGAAGTCGCACAGCGTGAATTAAGAAAGAAAGAACAAGAGAATGGAATGAAATGGGAAACCCGTTGGTTCGATGAGGTTGACTTGGACAAGCAGGATCCAAATGCTGAGCCTGATGCCTTTATCGGATTGGCTACATTGGCTAATCTTTCAAGAAGGAGTGTTCCAAGTGGTACTTTGATTGGTGAAAAGGAAGATAAGAAGGAAGTTTCATCTGAACATTGGAGGTTTGATAGATCTAAATGGGATAATGACACTGAGATTAAAGTTGAATAAGCCTAAGATTTCCTCTTTTTGATTTTAATGACCCCCATTTGAGCCCTTGAGCTTTTTTATTGTGTGTTTTTGTTCTCTTCTATATCTTACAGTAACTGACTTTATACAATTTATAATACGCTATAATTGGTGAGGTGTAGCTTTACATATCGTACAACATATGATGCATTGATATATTACATATTATGCATTAATATATCATACGTAACATAGTATACATGAACATATAACATAACATATTAGACACTATAATTTAACATATAACATATCATACAGCATAGTTTAACATATAGCATTACATATAACACTATACTGTACAATACTTCAATATGTATAACATTGCATATCGTGTTATATATTGCACTGTACACTACATGATACATATTACACACGATAACATTTTAAACAAATGGATGAAACTTCATCCTAATCATTTAAAAGGGAAGGTTGAGAACTTGTCAGATTGCCATTTGTGCCCACCCATCTGTATCCTTCCCGAAGGAATTCATACAAAGGGTCAAGATCATCGCTCCTTTAAAACCATAGAGTGGTTAAAATGCATCAGACAACAACCAGATCCGAAGATCAGTTGGTCTCATGAAGACATCTTCCAACTCAAGGCCATAAACAAAAGGCAAAATTATTGTAGATGACCAAACCGCAAGGGTTGTGGACAAGCTAAATAAAAATCTCACTCTAGGGTACAAAGGCTTCAACTCATCAACCAAGTTGGATTCAGTGGCTCTTTAGAAGAGTCAAAGAGGGACGTTCTCTATAGAAATGATCCTACTGTGGTAAGAGGTGTTAGTTCTCTGTTGTTCTCTCAAAGGTATAGTGTTAAAACTTACTGAAGTACGTCGACAAAGAAAAGAACCAAATGAAAAACTATCTGAAAATGAAGAGCAGATGCTCTCCCTTTTATAGATCTACGGACCTGCCGCGAATTTTCACTTGCAAATCCTGCATGTCCCAATTAGGAAATTCCTGAGAAAGAAAAAGAAACGTTGCTTCGCTAGGGCTTTCGCGCGCCTTTAGGGCAACGAAAACAAAAACGAAGTAGGGCAGCACGTGACTTCACGGCATATCAAAGTCTTTAGGGCAACCAAGCCAAGTGTGACTGTTTTTAACGATTTTTTAGAAAATTGATAACCCGGACATTTCCAGCTTATCTTAAGAAAATTAGGCATAGTTGAAAATAACACCCGGACATCTCTCTCACTATGTGCTTTGCTAGGTAACTACGGCAACAAAGGGCAAAAAGGTGAAACACCACAAAAAAAAAAGAGCGTTTCGCGACAATTCGCGGCCCACTCAGAGTTTTTCACGACTCTCAAATTTCTAAACTTTCAACGAAAGGGCCTATAGTTAAGGGTTTATCAAACGATCAATACAGAAAAGTCACAATGGCCGAATCCCACAGATGTATGTCACTGATATAAAGAAGATCATGAGAGAGAGAGAGACGATGAACATTAATATAACTTTTTGGAGAATTATGAAGTCTGAAAGCGCTTGCCAAACAAAGCTATAAAAGTCAAAATCTTATAATGATACAAGCCATAAAAGTTATAGTTTAAACAACTTCCAACAACTCCTAAAACTGTTTCTATCACATCAGACAATACCAAGTAATATCATTTCACCCCGTTTAATGTTATTTCATATTTCAGTCCAGAAATATTTTGAATGTCTATGTGTCTTGGATTATCCACTCTACACTATCAAGTGAAGCAGTATGAACACATCCAGTGTATCACTTGTTCATCAACCTCATGGACGACACATCAGTAAAATTATTGGTTCCCTGCCTCTCATTCTCTCATTCTCCTACACTACAATTTTTTCAATACCAGCTTACTAACATAAATAACAGTGTACGTTAAGGGCAAACACGTCTCTTACCAGAGATCCAAGTCTATCACAAACCCAAACGTCTCCCTTGTGAAGATTGAGGGTGTCTCCACTTCTGAGGACGCCAAGTTCTACTTGGGTAAGCGTGTCGCTTACGTTTACAGAGCCTCCAAGGAGATCAGAGGTTCTAAGATCAGAGTCATCTGGGGTAAGATCACCAGAACTCACGGTAACGGTGGTGCTGTTAGAGCCAACTTCAAGTCCAACTTGCCAGCTAAGACTTTCGGTGCTTCCGTCAGAATCTTCTTGTACCCATCCAACATCTAAGTTAACTTTTTGGAGGATTTTGCATGAAAATTTATGTTGTTTTAACCGGTTCTTTCTAAAAATATAATGTTTATTCTGGAAATTATCAGAATATGTAGAGATTAATTCAACTTCATTTGAATATGACAGCCAGTAGTATTGTGCGTGTGTAAAAGCCCTTATACCTCCGAGGCTCTTCCGAGGCCCGCACCCTCGGTTTTGCCGCTCCCAACACCTCGCTCCACACTGAAGAATTCCCGTTGTTGTCTACCCCCTCTCGAGCTATCAGCCACAAAGCAGGCAACAACAAAGCAATACACCAACGATGATTCCGTTTGAGGGTCTTATGCCATGGGCCATCATGCTCACCTTCCTCACCGCAGGAGGAACCTACGTCTCGCTGTCCAAGTTCCACTTCACCAACGACAAGAAGAGACCTCGCTATAACCTGGATCAGTTTGAGAGACAGATGATGGAACGTGATTTCAGAATCACGGGAAAGTACAGGGAGCAGTCACAGGACTCAGTTGCACCTGCTGCTTTCAAGACCAACGGTGTCTGGAAGTTGGAGAAGATGAGCTGGTGGAAGGACTAACCGTCCTGCACGCTCTCTGTGCTCTCATTGGCCACTTATTTATTATTTATTTACACTTATTTATTCGTCTCTATGTGTAGAGGCACCATACATACAATATAACTGTCCATTAGGTGTAGATGGGTAGATGGCCTGTTACAATTGGTCTACTACAAGGTGTAGCAGTTCGTTAGCACATAAACAGAACAGAATTACTTGAAAATTAAGGTAATTATAAATAAAATGAAAGAGAGTCTGTGCAGGGGATTATAAAAAGTATGTGAATGTTAAAGAACTGAAAATGTTTGTGTGGTCGTGGGGAAATGCAAAATTAAATAAACAACATCATAAGCCAGAAAATAGAAAAGTGGAGGATAAAAAGAACCGAGATAAACAAAATAAACAAAAATTAGATAATCATCAAATGGAGGAGGCACACCGGGCATGGTAGGGTATTATAACAACTCAGAACATTAACCAATGCGCATGCTTCTTCTCTTGAAGAAGTCCATCACTTTTTTAGCTGTGGATGGCTCTTTCTTTTGGTCGAAGCTGGTGTACGCAATCACAGACTCTTTCTTCTTTGGAATGTGAGAGTGTCTTCTGTTCTGGATGTTGTCAACAGTTGAAGGCTCAAGGACCTTCTTTCTCTGTTGTGGCTGCTGCTGCTGAGAAGGTCTCACTCTCTGGCTCTCCAGAGATGCAGAAGACTTGGACTCTGGCTGAGAGTTGTAGAAGCCCAAGAAGCTGAATCTCTTGGTTTTGTTGTTAGAATTAGAGTCGTGATTTCTAGATGAAGAGGAAACTCTAAGTTGCTCTTGAGGAGAGGCAGTAACTGAAGTGTTCCGTGTTGTTGCAGAGTGCACTGATGGCTTTGAAACAGAAGAGCGAACGCTAGAAGAGCGTGATGGCTTCTTGGTGTTATCTGATAGGTCTGCCTGCTTCTCATCAGCAGATGAAGATGAGCCAAACAGCTTATCCATCACCATCTCTGCTGCAATAACTGCAGAGTATCTGTTAGCCTTCTTATTGGCCTTCTCCTGGGAATCACTCATTGTTTTCTTCTCGGTGTTCTCGTCCTCTGGCTCTTCTGGAACTCTCTGGGGAGAGGACGAGAAGCTCGTGGACAGGAAAGTTGGAGACTTTGGAGTGATGATTCCACCCTCAGCAAGCGACAGGTCAACGTGTGGTTGGCTAATTTTACCATTAGACATAGATGCAATAGAATTGGTGGATTCAGATCTTGTAAATTGCGTAGAGGCATTAGCATTAAGCTGGAAATCGTAGCTGTGAGAGTCTTGTGCGGTGTAAAGTCCCGGGTGGTAAGACGTAGGTCTTGGTTTTCTCGGAGCACCCGGCAGTTTCTGCGTTGGGTTTGGCTGGTGATAGTTGTTCGAGTTCACAGGTATCTTTGGAACAACGAACGTCGGAGATGAGGAGTTCTTTACTGGGGATTCTTCGATGGCAGTGTTCATCAGCTGCTGTCTCTGGGTCATTGAAGAAATACCGGTGTGCGTAGTCGATCTTGGAACACCCTGGCTTGACATGGATGTGCTCTTACGACCAGTGGAGTCACGGCGAACAGTTTCAGACGCATTGAACGAGTTGGACTGCGGAATGTGATGTCTAATCTCATCGGCATCGACAACTGCCTGCAGTGCCATGGAAGCGGAGCTGTAAGACTGGATAGACCCGCTTCTGGTATGGCCTCTTGGGCTGAATTTGACCTGTTCGTTAATGGAAGTAGACGACGTTGAAGATGGGATTGCAATTGCATGGCTGGAAGAGGTCTGTGGTGGCAGTGGGGAAGCAAAGAAGCCCTGAGACTGCTTGTTGGCATTGTGGAATGCGGTAGACGAAGTATCGATCAAAGAGTATCTTCTGTAGTCGTTCATCATTGGGCGTGGCTGTGGCTGGGATGGCTGTGCATTTGCAGCCAAGCTGTTGTTCTTGTCCCACTCCGAAGGAGTCACAGACAGGAATGGGACGTGTGGAGCCAACCACTGGTGGCCTCTAATGTCTCTTAGTGTGATTCTCTTCTTTGGGTTTGGAACCAAAATTCTTCTCAAGAGGTCTCTTGGCATTGGTTCGATGTACTCCGGGAAGGTCAGCGGCGTGGATGTTATGTATTGGTACAATCTGGCGATGTTATCGCCGTCAGGGTTCTGCGGGTCGTCGTCAAATGGCAAGTAGCCTGCGAGCATGGCGTAGAGGATAACACCACACGACCAAATGTCAACTTTTCTGGACTCGTACGGCTCGCTGGAGATGACCAGCTCAGGCGCAGCATAGCAAGGTGAGCCACAGGAAGTCTTCATGAGCTCATTCCCAGGCGTGAAACTGTTCACGAAGCCGAAGTCCGTGATGATGATGTTCTTGTGTTTATCAAGCAGCAAGTTCTCCAGCTTCAAGTCCCTGTGGACAATGCCCTTCGAGTGCATGTAGTGGACACCGCTGACTAGCTGGGCAAACAGTCTGCAAGCTGACGAGTCCTTTAAGTATCTGTGCTGTAGGATATAGTCAAAGAGCTCACCACCGGAAGCGTACTCCAGCACGATTCCAATGTACTTATCGTTTTGTAGCACCTCTTCCAGCTTGATGATATTCGGGTGGGATAGCCTCTTCAGGGCATTGATCTCTCTGTGGACTTTGGACTCGCGGTCTGAGCCCCTTGGGATGGACTCACGGCGGATGAACTTGATGGCAACCTGCGAAGGCTGGCCGCCGTCTTTGCGCCATCCGAGCTTGACCTTACCGAACTCACCTTCTCCTAGCGTAGAGCCCAGGATGTAGGATCCGAACCGGATCTCCTTGTGGGCCTTGCGCGGCTTTGTCTGGAAGCTCTGGCGGCGTCTTGTGGTAGTACCGGTGTCGCTCATTCCGTGTGTTCTTTGGGGTTAAAGGAGCGAATAGGAAGCTGGGTGTCCGGCGCTAAAGGTGGGGGAAGGGGGTGGCTTCTCTTTTATTTGAGATTTGTGTTGCAGCAAACAGAGAAGGAGCAAGGAGCGTGTGTATGAGCTATGTTGTGTGTTAGTATGTTACATGATGGATTTTCCAGGGCGGTAAACGGGGAGGGCGTTAAAAATAACGCAGTCGAAGCATTCCCAGCTCCAGAGCTGGTTATCCCAGCTGCCGCCCTGTTCAGAAGCGTTCGTAGACTTACCGCTCTTTGTAGATGTTCCACACGCGCTAGGCTATGAGTGTAGCAGGGCGGTTTACTTTGTTTGTTTTCTTTTCTTAGGGTATAAGGAAGACGCAGAGAGAGCCTCCTCTTTATGGTGTTTTCGCTTGCTGGAGTTCCCCCTTTGCTGGTGGATCTCGTATCACCCAAAAAGTACTTTGGAGCAGGAAGTTTCAGGAACGAAAGAGTGGAAAGATCCTTTGTTTTCAGGGCGGTGTTTCGTTTGTTTATATTTATCGTGCCCAGAAGAATTTTCGTGGTTTGTTTACATTTCCCGATGCGGGTGCATCGCTTGTTGCTGTAGAGCGCACAGGGGAGCAGAGCATCCCGGCTGCGCAGGCAGAACCGCTGTCGCGAGGGGGGCCCCTGCCTGGCGCCAGGCAGGCCCACAGGGGCACTCTGCCTAGAAGCGGAGCAGCTACGGTGCGTGCGCCGATCGTTTAGGTAAACAATACGTCAATGCTGTGTCTGAGACGTGGGGAAGGGCAAAGGGGGGTAGCGACAGGGGTTGTGATAAGGGGGTGTCTTACTTAGAGAAGGCAAACATAGAAAAGAAAACAAAGAGCTGGCCTCTTTGTTTTGTTCTATCCCTGCGATTTTTGCCTTCCGATCATGGAAATTTTTCAGTGGTCCTTAATGCGGTGTGCAAAGTGTCAACCCACATTCCGCTCATAGAGCTGTCTCGAGGTAAAAGAATGTTTACATGCGTATATTAAGTTTTCCAGATGCGGCCTCGGCCTATCTCTCTCGAATGGTGAAATTTAGTAGTTGCAGCATTCCCCCTGGAGAAATGTATAAACTTAAGACGGAGGCTCAATGAGTTACTGGAATGTAAACAAAAACTGCAGACAGTGTCTAGAAATGGTTATCTAATCCCCCTAATTGGTATTTTTTGAAACTGAACAATACACAGATGACCACTGGCACTTGCGTCTATGTTTATAGCATTAGTCTCAGTGAGAAGATATGACTCTAATAGAGAACTCTAATAAGTGACTCATTAGTATTATATAGTACTGTCAGGGGGGTTGATAAGCCCGTGTATTATTTTGGTCCTGTTAGACGTGTGTGTCAGATCTGAAGAAAAAAAGAAGAGACCATATACATTACAAAGCTGTCTTATTCTTTTCGAAAGTAACCACCAGATCTATGGTTCCACTAGATCCAACCTCATATACGCTTACGGTAATGACTAATATCTTACATTCTTGATGCACTCACGCTATTTTGCTTGGTGTACTTCCTCGAAACCTCATCTGGCAATTAAGATCTCTCCGCTTATAGACCACACAATTAATATAACCTCTGCAATCCTTTATTAGCTCAATCAAGGTGATTTACCTATTTTCCTAAACAAAATATAGAAAAAAGCATCTTATTGCTAGAATTTATTGACCCCCATGGTCTGAAAGAGATCTTGGAGGTGACGGAATTCCGCATAACCACCCTAACACCATCCCTACACCTGCATGATAGGATTGATCTCTTTAATACATTAACTTACACCTTTTGGGCTATTGAGAAATAATAAAGATATGATATTGTATAAATAGTGTCTATATTTCTAATAAAATGCTCTATAGAGCTTTAAGATGAGTTATTGGGGGAAAAAAATATTTTGATAGGATGAGACTTTAAGTGAACTGTTCAATTACAAGAATGCAAGAACATCTTTTTGTACAATTTGTAAATTAATCCTAGTATAATATTTATATTAAGAATTTGGGGTATTTACAGTATTCATAGCAGAATTCTACCTGTAATTAACAAGATCAATACTCTTAAACTGAGATATTTGCAACAAACGTACTTTATTTTAGCTAGTATAAAACCTCATTGGTGTACATATTATTCTAGAAAATCAACAAAAATACAGAGACAATATAATATATATAAACACAAGAAATCGAATCAGAATCTTCAAATATCTATGTCTATATCAGTCTTGAAAATATCATGTATCATTTTATAAACTTCGATACCAGAATCACCCCAAACACCACACCCACCAACCCTGGTACACCCAAACATCCCCTGAAAACACACCACACAGTGCACGGTAGTGTATTGGTGGTAAATTGGCGATAAATTGGTGATAAATTGGTGTTAATTTGGTGTTAATTTGGTGTTAATTTGGTGATAAATCACATGTAACGAAATAAAGTTATAGTTTTGATTTAGAAGAGCTATAATTAGAGCTATAAATTAACTTATAGCATTTTTAATGCGCACAGCTTACACTTCCAATTGAAAAGGTACCCCATATATTAATGTAGAAAAAAGCATAGATTTTTTTTAATTAAGAACAATAAATGTTAAGTATTTGAGCCAAATGTTGATATTGCTTGATGGTAATGTGTTTTCTATATGAATTTGGTATAACACAAAGTGTTTGGTACATTTTTTAGAAAAGAAAGAAATGAAAGAGATACAAAAAGAGAGAGGGGGAGAATGAAAGATTAGGCATAAATGGTAGCACCCAATGGCATTGTTTGCTGTTGTGGGAAATCTTGGGCTTGTGAGCCATCATCTTGGAAGTATTCATGTAACAATGCACGTTTAGCAGAGATACGACCAGCCGGGTCATAAACCAACATCTGTTCTAATAAGTCAACACCTGCAACGTCCAACGATGGCACAGCTTGTTGTAAGTCCTTCTTTGACCATTTAGGGAAGGTTGGCTTGAAATCTGGCAAGTAAGAAACCTCTGGCCAGACTTCTTCAGTAGGAGTTCCAAGTATTCTGAAGATTCTGAAAATTTGATCAATTTCAGAGTCACCTGCAAATAGAGGCTTACGATTGACCATCTCAGCAAAGATACAACCAATCGACCAAACATCAACACCCGTGGAGTACTGCTTACCTCCTAATAGAACTTCAGGGGCCCTATACCATAAAGTAACAACTTCGTGAGTGTATGCCCTTAATGGGACACCAAAGGCTCTTGCCAAACCAAAATCTGCCAATTTCAAAGTACCGTCTTTGTTAATTAGCAAGTTCTGTGGCTTCAAGTCTCTGTGTAAGATTCTGTGAGCATGGCAGTAGGCTGTACCTTTGATTAGCTGAGCCATAAATCTCTTGATCATATCAGAACTCAAGCCAACACCCGTTGGGATCGATTCCATGTATTTTTTGAGATCTAAGTCCAAGAACTCTGATACCAAGTAGAGCTTATGTGAGTCTGAGTGGATAATATCAAATAGCTGAAGAGTATTCTCATGCTTCATTTCTTTCAAGATCGAAATCTCACGGATCGCCGTCGAGGGAACACCTTCGTCCTCCGACTCAAGACGGATCTTCTTCAACGCAACAACACGATTGTTGTTCTTGATATCCAATGCCTTGTAGACAACACCATAGGTACCTGCAGAGCTGTTAGTATCATTCATCAAAAGACGTCAGGTGGAACGAGGGTCTCTACCCCCCGCAGCCAGCCACAGAGAGAAACTCACCTTCACCAACCTTCTCCAAACGCTGGTAGTTCGACAGGTCGACCATTATTAATCAAAGTTCCGGTGCTTTCTGTTCCAGCCTTTTCGTGTGCGAGTGTTTCGTGTTTTGTTTGTGGTTCGATTTCAAGTCCTAGAGCCACACAGGGAAACGGGGAATGGGCAGTGTTAACAGGAAGAAGGCAAAGCTCAGTGGGAGACAAAATCAACGGGGAAATCCAATCAAATTTATACAAAGTCCTAGTGCTGTTCTATCCTCTGTCAGAGCTGGGCAGCCAGGCAAACGGAGATCAAAGGGCCATGTTTACATATCGGAATTTTCAACTTTCGCGTCAACTTTTTCGGGCCTCACTAGCACAATTTTCCACTAAAGCGTTCTACTGGCAGCTTTTTATATACATGGAATTCTTTCACTTATATACTCATAATCGTTAAAATAGAAGCTCACAACTGCAAATCGGCGAGTTTGAAGATTCCTGACTGCTGGAACCCGTCGGCTGAGCCGTTGACTTTCTTGGTCTCTAATGACGCAGCACTGCTTGTGACCTGTCTCTTTGGCTTGTCAGTCTTGGCCTTGTTGATGGCCTGGAGAAGAGCATCGTCGGTTTCTTTTGCTAAGTAGCCTCTCTTGTCGACCCTTGTGTAGTAGTGGACGTCTTTGAATCTTGTTGGTCTGGCAGGCAATGGCACGTGACCACGCTCTAAGAAGTACTTAACAGGGTGGAGATGTGATAAGAGTGACAGCTTACTGTAATATCTGGCAGTGAACTCACCACCGGCCCTCTCAATAGCACGGATTGCTTCTGTTGAGGCACGGGTGGCTTCGATTTTGATAGGGAAGTCTAGCAACTCCTTACCGTCAGCAAGGATTTTGACACCGTCCTTGATGGATCCCTTGACCAAGCCCACTTGCTTCATCTTTCTCATTGTTAATACTTCATCCTGCGAAAGGGCGAGACGTCCATTCTGCTGGAACTCAATGATTCTTTGTAGACTGATTAGTGTCATCTCTTTGGCATTGACTCTCTTGAAACCAATCTTTGGGAAGAGCTTTGTGATAGGGGTCTGACCACCTTCGAACCATGGCTTCACAGTACCACGGGCCTTCTGACCCTTCTGACCACGGCTGGAGGTCTTACCGTATCCTGAAGATGGACCACGACCAACACGCTTATGCGACTTTGTGGAGTTGAGAGATGGGTGCAAGCGGGAGAGCAGCGAGACAGAACGGGTCTGTGTGAACGAAGGAGACACTGCCTTCAAGCCTGTGAAGAACCTCAGCATCTTTTTGGTTGTTTCGGCTCCCTTTCTAAACTTTTCAACCTCTCCAAACTGCTTCGTCGACTTTTTTTTTCTAAGCTGAAAATGCGCGGATGAGGGAGTGCGCGTACCATATTAGGCCAGGGCTCATAGCTTATTGTGTATAAAGGGCCTATAAATACTCCATAAATAGCAGGGGTTTCCCTCTAAATTTGTCTTTCCAGCATGTTCTCGACCTGGTCGACGAGCCTCTGCGAGTAAGTCGCCTGTTTCCCCGACCTGGCGACTTTGATCATACCGAGACACTGGACCAGTAACTTCCTATCGCTCTCCTCAACTGGAGGCAGTACGGGGTTCATTTCAATGACAGGGATCACAATTGCGTCTCTGAAGCTCGACAGTATCAGCTTCTTCATTGAGGCATTCGGAATATCGTGCCAATAGGCACGGTGTCTCTGTGTTATCGTTCCAGTACCGTTGAACTCCTCATCCAAGGGCTGGAAAACTGCAAGCAGGTAGTGATAGGCATTTTTGAAGAACTTATCCCAGGTCATCGCCACCCTTTGTAAGGGATCGAGATCAGCAGGCAGTGTTCTCTGAAGTAAGTGCAAATGATGCTTTAAAAACTCAGTAATTTCCCTCACTAAAGTCGGTGATGCTACTCCGCTTTCGATTCTTAACTGTAGCCAAACAGTTACAATCTTATTAGCATCTTCAATTGGGATACGTAGCTTTAGGCCAGAGTTTATACTCTGTATAAACAACGGTGATAAAGTTGTGGTTAGCGTGTTCCACGCATTATCAGCCAGCTGTTCTTTCTCCTCTTGAGGTAGCGTAGATCTGTGAGCCAGAGTCCCACCAATTGGAGAAGTATCACCCAATTGCGTAGGGTCAAACGAGTAAAGCGTAGACCCAGTGCCAACAAACTGAGAGTTTGATGATGAGGATGAAAGTCCATTATTATGATGATGGCCATGTTTCAGGAAACTTCCTTGGTGCCCGTCCAGCGATATCTCAGTCTTAGTTCTGGTCAGTGCCTCTTTTGTCTTTGTGCGTGCAAATAGCTTAGCCCTGCTGAATTTACCTTCTTTCTTCTGTACCAATATTGGGCTCGTGGTAGAGCTCGAGTTACTCGTGGGTGAAGCATTCATAGACTCAAACTGGGGTATAACAGGCGTGAATCCAACATTCGACAAGGTCTGCGTGACGGAGCTCACCGTTGAGGACGAGCCATTCCTGTTGAGATACCCAAACGGCGAGCCCCCTGAAATCGTATTTGACCTCGAGGTCGTCTGTGTCAGATGCGTAGGGAACTGCGACGATGCGGGACTCCTTACATCCTCATCAAGCGCATTTCTCGTGTGCGTGAAACTGATGGTGTTGGCCAGCGTCGATGTGCTTCTTTTCCTCCGAAGATTGCTGTCCATGGTTCCTCGTTTCCTTTGCCCCTGCCCTTCCCTTCCCCTTCCCTTGTGAAGTGGTGATGTTTTGATGTTTATGTCAGCCGGGCTGGTGTTTGGGTTTTCCCCCGCGATCTATGAAGAAGCCATACATAACGTTCATTAAACACTTTTAAAAAGTAGCACCTTCGCACACGAAGAGCCTCTCCTCGTACTTCTTACACCAGTTGACCACTGCTCTGGCACTGCTGACCAGGACTTCCTTCTTTGCGGTGCCACTGGTGATGAGATAAACCTCGTAGTTCGGAGTACTCCACCCTATGCCTGCCAGTGACGGAGTTCCCTGCTGAGCAGAGGCCCACTTACAGTACGAAACACTTATTTTGTTTGCTCTGTTCACGGATGAGTGCAGTGATAGGTAGTGCGAGTGCAGCTGTGCCGGCTCGGTCTGTGTGGGCATGACGTACTGTAAGTGTCTTTTAGATTTATAGATAAAGTGATAAACCAGCGGTGCTGGGATATCAGCAGTGCTCAATCCACACATTAATGAAGTATTTATCTTATCAAATAGCTTATATTTGATCATATCAGAGCAAATTCGTTGTGCACATTGCCTGACTGTGAAGAATGAGTTTTTATCTGCGCTGACCAAGAGCAGTGAAATTTCGCCAATATGTTTAACGAAAACGTGTAAAAATCCATTTGAGTTGAACTTTGGTAGGCAGATAGGCAGCCAGAGCTCTTCCTCTCCGGTGTTCCCGCGTGACTGGTTAGCAACTGTCAGGAAGAGTATCTGTAAGTCGGTAGTGTGAAGTGTATGGTTCTTCGGTCTTAAGACAGTAATCAGCCTACCGTTTGGGCCAAGTAACAGCCCATAGAGAACTTCCTTCGTGCGATGCTTTAGCATCAAGTCATTGACTTTGGACCTTACAGACTTCCTCAGTTTGACACTCTGTAATGCTCCCAGTAAAATACTTGGATCAAAGTGTACCATCAGGCGACACAGCAAGTCGAGGCCAGAGAGACATGCTCTGCCTAAGTGCTTACCCAGATCAAAGCCTTCTTTGTTTTGAAATGACCTGATGATATGAGGCTTACTAAACGTCGATAGCAGGAAGCTGTGAATCAAGTCCAATTGATTCAGCAAATCAGACTCATTCTCTTTCAGCTTCGAAATAGCAACAAGGATGAGAGGCGAACGGTCCAGCACGGTGAACCTTGTAGAGCCAGCCACAAAAGACCTCAGCTCAGAACCGTCCAAGCCAAATGAGTTTATGAGCGTCTGTATCACACCACCGTCGGTGACAAACTTCATGGACTGCTCCTGCCCCTCAGTGTCAGCCTGAGTATCTGTCATGGAGTAAATCGGCTTCCCCGCGGAGGATAGCACGAAGAACTGCTTAGCCCTTCTCATTTCTCTTTCCTCATCGTCGTTCACCTCCCACAGCCTCTCCAACGGCTCCTGTAGCATCTCACCGATCCTCTCGGTGAACCCCAGCCCGCTTCTTTCGTCTTCATCATCGCTGAAGATCGTCAGTGTTGGGTTCGTCCGAACAGTCCAGCTGTCGGACGGGCCTGTACGCGTGCTTCTGAGGTCGATCCCGGACAGCCCAGCGTACAGAGACGATATATCACCAGGGAGGCTGGGACTCAGCCCAGCATTGGCCAGCGAAATCTCCGTTGTTGGTGGTGCTTGCAGCTCTGAGATCTTAATGCTCTTACTTGCCCGGACTGTGAGCTGAGAGAGCGACGGTTTTTTCTGCAGAAACCCAGGACGTGGCTGGGCTTGTTCGTCTGTCTCCATAGTTCTTCTCTTGAGCACACAGCAGTCCTTTTTGCCCAAATTGCCTCGATAATTGGCTATTTCACACTAAGAACAAGTAACCAAACAAATCACACAGCTGGGCCGTTCCGCGGGCCGCATAACCGTCTCTGCGCGTGCGCGTACCGGAGCCCATCGCCATGGTTTCAAAAAAAATTTCGAGGGCCCGCATCTCCGTCTCATTTTATGCTTCATTTTTAGCTAAAACAGTACAAAGGGGGAGCCAATATGAACGCCAGAGAGAGACCTGCCTCCGCCTCTGCCATCTCAGAGGATACCTTGGACAAGAAGACGCTTTTTGTGCGTTCGATTCCGTTCGATGCCACAGATGACCAGCTCTCCGATTACTTTTCGCAGTTCTGTCCGGTGAAGCATGCTGTTATTGTTAGAGAGGCCGACAAGAGCTCCAGAGGGTTCGGTTTTGTGTCCTTTGCCATGGACGAAGACACAGAGACTGCGTTGGCAAAGTCCAAGACCACCAAGTTCCAGGACCGTCTACTTAGAGTCGATGTCGCAAAGAGAAGAGACCGTAAAGAGAGAGCTCTTAACAAAGAGCTCGCCACTGCTCCAGCAGCAAAGAGAGAGCCAGTCGAGAAGAGAAAACCAAGACTTATCATTAGAAACATGCCATGGTCCATCCGTGATCCTTCTCAATTGAAGAAAGTGTTTGGAAGATTCGGTGCTGTTGCGGATGCGTACATCCCAAAGAAGAAAGACGGTAAGATGTCAGGTTTCGCCTTTGTGACGATGAAGAAGTTCTCTCATGCTGAAGCTGCGATCAAGGCATCCGAAGGCTTGAAGATCGGTGGAAGAGAAGTTGCTGTTGATTTTGCTTTGGAGAAATCCAAGTGGCTCGAGTATAAAGAAGACCACGCTGACGAGCTTGAAGAAGAGGAATCAGAAGGTGAAGAAGGTGACGACGATGAAAACTCTGACATCGAGGAGGATGATATCAACCAGGAAGCCGATGACCAGGACAACGAGAACGCTGACGTTGCTGACGAGAACAGTGATGACAGTGATATTGAGCTGGACAGCGACGAGGAAGTTGACGAGGAAGAGGAGAAAGACATCGACAGACCAAAAAAGAACAAGCAAGAAAGCTACAGTGTGTTTGTGCGTAATATCCCATACGACACAGAAAGCGACGACCTGAAAGAGCACTTTGAGCAATTTGGTGATGTCAAGTATGCCCTTCCAGTCATTGATAAGGAAACTGGCCAAGCTAGGGGTACTGCATTCGTCGCCTTCTTCAAAGAGGATGCTTATAACAAGTGTCTTGAAGGTGCCCCAGAGAGTTCCACGACATCGATGCTGATCTCTGACGACGTATCTCCAGCTTACGTCTTTGAGGGTCGTATCCTTTCCATCACCCCAACAGTTAACAGAGAAAACGCTGCTAGACTCACAGAAAAGAATGCACTGAAGAGAAGCGAGTTGCTCGGAAAGGCACCAGGTGAGAAGGACAGACGTAACATGTACCTGTTGAACGAAGGTCGTATCACTGAACACTCAAAATTGGCTGCTAAGTTAAGTAAGTCTGATCTCGAAATTAGAGAGAAGTCTTACAAGCTCAGAGTCCAACAGTTAAATAAGAACCCATCCCTTCACTTGTCAATGACGAGGTTGGCCATCAGAAACTTACCAAGAGCTATGTCTGCTAAGTCATTGAAGGCTTTGGGTCGTCACGCTGTTGTCCAGTTCGCTACAGAAGTGAGGGAGAAGAAGAGACACCCATTATCGAAGGAAGAGGTCATTAGATCAGTCAAGGAGAAGGAAAGACTACTTGATGGTGAGGAAGAATCTAAAAAATCTAAGAAGCAAGGTGTGGTTAGACAAGCTAAGATCATCATGGAAGTTAAAGGTTCTGGTGAAGCCGGTCGTTCAAGAGGTTATGGTTTCTTGGAGTTCAGAGATCATAAGTCTGCTTTGATGGGTTTGAGATGGCTTAATGCCCACGCAGTTACACAGGAGGAACTCCTAGAAGGCTTAGATGAACAAGAGAAGAAGGCTGTATTAAGAGAAGGTCCTGTCAAGAAGAGAAACCTTGTTGTTGAGTTCGCTATCGAGCACGCTGAGGTTATCAAGAGAAGAAAAGAGAAGTTTGCCCAGGCAAAGAAGTCTGCTGTTGAGATGAAGAGAAAGAGAGGCGAGGACGTTGAAGGTGATGACAATGAGACTAACGAAGCTCCTAGATCTAAGAAGCAGAAGGGTAAAGCTCCAAAGAAGCAAGGTAACAGAGCCAAGGGTCCACAAGTCGGACAGAAGAAGAGCACAGAGGAGCAAAAGGAGACAAAGTCTGGTTTAGATGACGAGACAAAGAAGCTGATTGGTCAAAAGCGTAACAGAAGAAAACAGAAGAAGGGTGGTAAGTAAAATGCACCATCTCTATATTTCTCATCTTCGCATATATTTAGACCCTTTCACTACTTTTCCCATTGTTTCTAATATTAGTTTAATCATGACCTGTTTATTTAAGATTATTTTACGTTGCATTATACTAATTACAGAGAATTTAAAATTGTAAGCATCAAAGTTTTTGGACATTATAATCAGTGACCTCTAGGTGGTCTCTTTGTCAAAGCCATGGTATTTTCTACCCATCCCTCTGATCCACCTTCCTGTAAAAGAATATCATAGACAGAGAGTCCTCTTCTGTTGTCCTTCTCATGGCCAATGATAGCAGCATTTCGTGTACTTGGGATACGCAGCATTTCACGCTCCACTTTCCACCCAACTTGCTTTGCCAGGTCTTCCACCTTGTCAACGAGCGCAGCATACGTGGATGAAGCACCGACTGCGCTTCCATTGGCGTTCGTAGCTTGGTTATGGGTTCTTCTTCTCGATGGATATCTAACACGGGCACCGGAGAGCGCATGGGAGCAACATGGAATGACAAGGAATGGGTATCCCAGGAGAGGAATCCAACACGTGAGCTCATCGGAGTGGTTTCCTATAATGAACGTATTTTTTGGGAACTGTGCTGTGTTAACACTTGTAGATCTTAAAAGGGATGCGGATGAGTAGTATGCCACCACTGGAACGTCACCACCGTTGTTAACAGGGACCTGGAAGACACGGCCATTGTCTGTGATATGTGGGGCAAGGTTCTTAACAGCTGGATGAGGTCTTAATAACACCGATGGGATGACAACTTGCTCTTTAAGACGGCCCTGGACTTCTTCTGGGTAGGTTTTCCAGGATTTTCTAGCACGGGCATCGATTCCAATACCTCTGTACCCTTCAGAGACAAGGATGTGAACGAGCAAACCGTTTCCACAGCCGAGATCACGGAACTCAAAGTCATTCTTATCTTTGTATATGTTTGACCACAGCTCAATTAGGAATGCGGCTATAGCAATGTCCTCAAAGACGTGTTTACGTGGGTCCGTGGACTCGACCCAGCGATCAACAAGCTGCTTGGAATACTTCTTCTTCAATGCGATGTAACGGTCCTGGAAAGACACTTTTGAAACGACAAGGTCGTGCTTCACACGTTTCTGATAGCCGGCCATTGAACCAGTCGAGTGCTTCTTTGCTGTCTGCAGCAGTCTGAAAGCGATACGGATATTTCTGTCAGAGGAGTCAAGGGTCTTGAGGTGTGCAATGGTGGATGGGTCGGTGTAGTTGAATGGGAGGTAGTGTAATGAGAGGGTGTTCTTTCTGAAGAGGATACCGACAGCTTGCACAGCAGGCAAGTAGAACGGACAGTCGTCCTTGTTGTCAATGTGTGGATCGTAGATAACCAAAGTGGAGTCATAGGTCTCAGACTCTTCGTCGTCTTTGAGTCCCAGGACCAAACAGGTTTGATTGATGATGCAGTCTTTGAAAGGGTTTCTGGGAATTATACGCCGCACAATCTCGACTTTCGGTCTCCAGGCTGGCTGTATAGGCAGCTCTTTTAGCGAGATGTCATCCAGGTTCTTCTCCAGGATAACCTCGTCGTCGTTTCCCGTAGGGATCTCTGGTCGTGTGTGTGCAAACTCGCTTTCAAACTTGTCAACACTTTGCTCGCCATTATCGTACGTGTACTTGTTTTCTATGAGGATATCAGCTCTCAGGATCACAGTGGAGTTGATGTTTGGCTGCTTGATGAGGTTCTGAAGAGCAGCCTCGAAGTGCTCTGACTGGAAAGTCACATCTGTCTGAAAGAGTCCTACCCACTCAGGCCCGAGCACCGAGGGCTCGTTGATGATGTTGGGCAGCTCCGGCTGGTTCTTGTTGTTCTGACGCTTGCGTGAGTTGTCTGGCATGTTTCCAACGGGAATATACAAACTCAGTGACCCTTCAACGAGAGGAACACACTCAAACTTTCACGAGATGAGCTGCTGGAAGCGAAAGAGAGAAATTGTGTCTTCTGCCTGAAAAAAAAAAAAACATTAAAGATCGGGATTACGTAAGCAGAAGGGTCTCCCGCGAACGCGTTCGATACACACCCACCCAGACACCCAGACACCAGCCAGCGAGCGTGGGGAGAGGCCTGGCCACATGCCCTGCCCGCCTAGGCTCAAGTGAAGAGAGAGGAAAAGGAGGCTGAACCCACTTGGAGACCCACACAGCAGCACACGGAACATCCCACTCAACAGAGAGGGACAGAAGCAGCTTGGATACCCAGGACCGAACAGAATGTCATCCCAGACGTCACAGTGAGTGCTGCTTTATTTAATACCCGGTGTTATCTTGCGAACTAACAACTTTTCAAGGTTCCAGCAGCTCGAGAAGCTCGGTGAAGGTACATATGCGACTGTGTACAAAGGCCGCAATAGAGCCACAGGGACTCTTGTTGCACTGAAAGAGATCAACTTGGACTCGGAAGAGGGGACACCATCCACGGCAATCCGTGAAATTTCCCTAATGAAGGACCTTAAACATCCGAACATTATCAACTTATATGACGTTATCCACACCGAGAACAAGCTGACGTTGGTCTTCGAGTACCTCGATAAGGACCTGAAGAAGTACATGGAGCAGCACGGGAACAACGGTGCGCTCGAGCCCTCGGTTGTGATGTCATTCATGTACCAATTGCTACAGGGCATCAACTTCTGCCATCAGAACCGTGTTTTACACAGAGACTTAAAACCCCAGAACTTGCTCACCAATGCGAAAGGTGAGCTTAAGATTGGTGACTTCGGTCTTGCCCGTGCCTTCGGTATCCCAGTCAATACCTTCTCCAGTGAGGTCGTCACACTGTGGTACCGTGCTCCCGATGTGCTCATGGGATCGAGAAACTACTCGACTTCCATTGACATGTGGTCTGCCGGCTGTATCCTTGCTGAGATGCTCGTTGGAAGACCGTTGTTCCCAGGTGCGTCCAACGAGGACCAGCTGATCAAGATCTTCAAGCTCATGGGTACTCCAAACGAACACACATGGCCAGGTGTGTCCCAGCTTCCGAACTATAGACCGGACTTTGATATTTACATGCCACAGGACCTCAGAACCATCATCCCAAATATGGACCCGTTGGCCTTGAACTTGCTAACCAACTTACTTCAGATGAGACCCGAGTCCCGTATCTCAGCTGCACAGGCTTTGCAGCACCCCTGGTTCAATGAGTACCACCAGCAGTTCCAGACCGGGCAAATTGACCAGCAGCAAAGACTCCAACAGCAGATGCAGCAGCAGCAGATCCCTGCGTATCAGCAGCAAACACAGCAACAGTACTACTGATGCCTGCTGGGCTTTGGCCTCTATTTAGTTCTCCTCTCCGCTTTTTGATGTATATTTTATGGTTTTCTCTATGGGTTTGTAGACTACGGGCTGTTTCATATATTCATTACCGTTCATTTCTTCTAATCCGACCTTACACCGAGAGAGCCCAATATTTCATGATTTGGGACTCCTCCTCTTTGTTGTATAAAGTGTAAATGCTGCGTGTTCTGCTGTGTTGAAAGGTAGACCCACAGGTCATCGTCATTGACCAATGACGAGTCATCTTCACAGTTTTCCAGTATCCAAGTTGCCAAGTTCATGTCGTTTTTCTCGAAAGCAGCGATGATTGGCTGAGAGTCTGCAATGATCTTTTTCTCTGAGCACTGCAGTAGCCTCTCTATGGTGAGCTCACCATGACCAGACAATATGGCACTCTTGATCACCTTCCCAACATCGCTGAATTCCATTGATCTTTTACCTAATTCCTCGATTAACAAAAGCCTCTTCTCATCAAAGGGACCTTTATAGAACCTCTCGGGATAGTCGTGTGCCTTTAGTAGAGGCACTTCAGAGAGCTCAACTTCATCCAAGTTGTGTAAGCGTCTCTCTCTTGTGATTCGCTGAATCTCTAAATTGATATCATGTTGGCTAGATTCCGAACGCCTGAGCATATCCAGTAGCCTCTTATTCAGCTTGTCGTAATACAGCACCATCCTGTTCTTCTTCTCTGCGTTGATAGTCTCCAGTGTCAGCACCGTATCGAAGTTGATATGTCCCAGTGCCTCATCATCAACAAACCGGTACTTCAAGACCGATACATCCAAAGCATACCGTGTCTCATACTCATCGCCCAGCTCAGACACGCCACTGTTCAAGTCGTGGATATAGTTTCTCAGCATTTCCACTCTTAATGACAGAGATGGCTTCAGATCTGTGAGTAATGACTTACACACAAAAGGCAAGGCATTCAGTCCAGACAGAGTGAAAACTTTGTGAAGCAGCTCCACAGGCAGTCTCAGGAGTATTGAGCCCAGCTCGTCCTTCACAGCCTCATCCTCCGGTGCTGTACTTTCAGGTTTTGGAGGTGTGGACGGCCTTGTCTGTGGAGGTGGAGTGGATAGCAGCCTAGCTCTCTTGACTCTTTCTATATTGGCCCTGTGCTCTTTGGTCCTCTTCCTCGTCGGCTTTCCAGGTGTAAGAAAGCCCATTTTGCTCTGTTCCCCCCGAAGCCTGTACCTGTCTATGGAGTCCTAGATACACCCAGGTACTTCTAAACAAATACACACACAAAAAAAGGTGTCAAATACCTGGGATCATCGCTGTATGGCTGAAATTTTTGTTATAGCGAGTGCGCGTACCGTGCTGGCGCACACCCGGACATCCCCATTGTTCCCGAGCCTCACAGCTTACTACTACATGAGCTTTAACGTTAGATGAACTTTTTTTTTATTATCAAGAAAGGTTTGGTTTTACTTCGCAAGGAAGGTGGAGAGAGAATGCAGCAATCAGCGGTGGTGTTTTATAAGATGGGACAGATAAAAATAAAAAAAGAAAGAGAATAATCATGCGACACCACCACAAATGGAGAAACATCTCGGGTTCAAGCATAGGAGAACCGTTGAAAAAAGTCGACAGTTTTGTATAACAGAAGTACAGTATAGGTAGAAGCTTCGAGAAGTGTAGTCATTAATGATATAGTCGTGATAAATAACTCCCCTACGCTCTACCTACTGAACAAAACAAAAACATAAAAAACATGTGGACTTTTCTCTCCAATCAGGAATGAGCTTTAACTTAGGCCAAAGATGGGAAGTTCTCCTCAGTCAACTGTGGAGCCTTCTCAGACTTCTTTGGAGCAGCCTTGGCACCACCACGGGCAGCTCTTGGGGCAGCTTTGGCACCACCTCTTGGAGCTCTACCACGGGAAGCACCTCTTGGGGCATCTCTTGGAGCTGGCTTTGGCAAGTCATCAGCGAAAGTAGCATCGAATTCCAAGATGTTCTTGGTCTTGAGGGCCTTGGATCTGAGCTTCTTCTCCTTGGAAGCAGCAATGAAGACCTCCTGCTCCTTGACGATGATATCGTCCTGGGAGACAGACTCAACCTTTCTGGTCTCACGCTGGGAGTTAGCAGAGGCAACAGCCTCCTTCTCCTTGAGGTACTCCTCGAGGGACTTCTTAGCAACCTTTGGCTCAGAGTCCTCGGCGATCTCCTCAGCAGCGTCCTCAGCACCCTCAACCTCAGCAGAGAGCTCAGACTTGGCATCAGCAGTCCAACCGGCCTGCTTGACCTTCTTCTCAGAGTCGGTCTTACCAGATCTGGACTGACGGTCCTTCTTACCACCCTTGGATGGCTTACCACCCTTGGCAGCTGGCTTCTCATCGACACCACGGGACTTGTTAGCGGATCTACCGGCGTTCTTGTCCTTCAAGGCAGCCTCGTTACCAGTTGGCTGTGGACGGTCCTTTCTAGCACGGTCCTTGTTAGCAGATGGTGGTGGGACATCAGCCTTCTTGGAAGAAGTGGTCTTCTTGACGATCTCCTTTGGGAGAGAAACATCGTTAACGTCCTCAACGTCGTTTCCGAGAAGGTCGAATGGGTTCTGGTTGGAAAATGTTAGTATTTGCTAATCGGCGTGGAGTTTGAGAATATGGAGACTATAAGACAGGGATAAAAGACAGTCACATCGACAGCACGGTGGAATAGGAGCACACAGGTAACCAAAAAGTCGATACTTTACTCTCCGTCAGGCGAGCCAGGCTCGTCTTCTGACCCTTTCTGCCCACTATCACATCGGCCGTCGCAGCCCTCCTGAACTCATAAAAAGAGGATAAATAGCACAAAAAAACTTCTCTCTCCCAAATTGTCTCAAATTTCTACTTCATACATAGCAGGAACACTTACGCTCATCTTGTCAAATACGAATTGTAATGCCTGAATTAATGACTACAAAAGTATACAAAGTGCTCTTTTTTTTTTTTTTTCACCGTCGTCGAACTTCAAAACTTTTCGTCCATCGCACAAACTCCGTTTGGCAGAATATCTGAGCACGACATGCACCTGCAAGCGAGCGCGGCCAGCGTAAATATGGGTCCCGGCTAGAACGCGGGGGTGGGGGCCAAGGGGCCGGCCTAAACCCCTTATAAAGCTGAAATTCCAACTTCTTTCCCCAGGCTCCTGAACAAAGCGTCCTTTCTTGAGGGTTTCATGGTCAAACTCCTCGGCAGGTTTGTAGGTACCCTGAAAGCAGCCCCAAAATGCCCCTTCCTGCTCAAAAGTTCGTGCTTTGTAGTTCAAGTCAGGCTGGAAATCGGCTGATGTAGCAGAGAAAGCCCAACGTACTCGAGGCTTCTCGGGGCATTTCGAGCTGATATCGTCAACGCTGACTGACTTGGTTAGCCTCGTGGAGCTCACTGCTGCTCCTGTACCCTCTTTACCGATTGCTAATGGTGGATCGTCACTCGCAAATGCTCTGACGATGTCCCAGCACCCAGGGACTAGCAGTCATATACCTCGTAGCACGGGAAGTAACGAGGAGGGAGGTTTCTCTTCAGTGCACCGAGCCTACACCGAGCCTACACCAAGCCTACACCAAGAGTGACGAATTCAAGTTAGAGCAAACGGTGAAAGTGGCATTGGACTGAGGGATGTACCCCAGGCTAGCCTTGCCAGTCCGCTTGCTACCCATAAAGCTCCTGCGATAATGGCGATTCTCATTATCACGTAGTGCAAGCATTAAATGCTTGACTGGAGAATAAGAATGTGCTATCTCCACTTCGAAGCTCCATAGTCACACATTCGTGACTCTACATAGCTGCTATTATAGCTACCGAACGGCCTGTGGTTAGCTGATCCCGCTATTTCCAGGACCCAGGCCTTCAGGAGCTTACCTGTGTGGTATATGATCGGAGGCTCCTCTCAAATTATCATAAATAAGCAGCAATTGCCTGTTTAGGGTAATTACCGAGTTCACGATGAGCCATCGTCCTCGCCCGTTCATCACTTGATGCTTACAAAGTGACACACATTGTCTGCTATACGCGTTGATAAAAGTAGCATTACGTGGTTATATCTGACGTATCATACTTGAATTATACAATTACGTTCATACACAATGAAAATGGCATCGTGATATACAATTTAAGAGTCACACATTCGTACCGTTTAGTTCCTTCTCTCTTCCCTTAGTTACCATTCTCATCATTAATATACACGTCTCCAACACGAGCGAAGAATGCCTTGATGGCAGTTCTCAGCTCTGTAGGCACACTCTTGTCCAGAATGTTCAAAACCAAATCATATACATGAGGACAGTTCTTGTTGAAGTCTTTTTCTTCTAACTCACAGTAGCCTTGAAGAATCTCCACAACCACAGGTCTCCAAGTGGAGATATTCTTCAGCTGGGTATTGTCGTCAAGCGAAACATATCTTTCCACGATTGAAACACACATTGGGATTAAGCTTGCGCTAATAGCATCCTTTTGCTTCTGGTTAATCTTCTTGGAGTCCCTGTATAATCTAAATGTGACATTGATGAACACAGCAGAAGATGATGACTCTTGCTTCAGCAAAGATGGCAGCTTGTCAATGACGCCAGACTCCCAGAGACGAACTCTCAAGTTGTAGTCGTCATTGAACTTTCTAGCAAATCTGAACGACTTCTCCAGTAATGAAGAGAGCCTAGTCAAGTTTTCATATGGAACCAACTCATAGAAGAGTTCGTCATCAAAGAGCTCACTCAGTGTCTCAATCATCAGCAGTTGCAAAACACACTTGACAACAATTGCATTCTTAGACTTGGCCTTGGCACGTAGCTCCTCCGTGCTCTTTGATCTCGACATTCTTCCGTTGGTCTCCAAGCCATTACCAGAAACGTCGCCACCGTTCTCTTCCTCATTCAAACGCTGCGAGGATGGAGAATCGTGAATAGCACCATTGCCATGCTTCAAAGGATCAGCCTCGAATAGCTCCTTAGCAGTGGTGAGATCGAACAACTTCTCAAAGGCAACGGTGATCTTATCCCAGTGCTCCTGCTCGAACTTTTCCATGTTCTGAGTGATGAGCTGCTGCAAGCACGATCTACCAATTCTAGCAATCGTATCATTCTCCTGGCAAATACAGGAGATCAGAAGGTCCAAATAGCCATCAAGCATTCTGCTCAAAGTGGCAAAGTAATGAGTGAACAGAGCAATCATGTTCCTTAGGGCCTGGATCAGTGTTGTGGAGAGCCAAACTGAGATCTCATCATGGCTGGTGAACTGGTTGACTTCCCAGTGCTTAGACAAAACTCCAAAGATAGGGAAGAGCAGATTGACACAGATGCTGTCCCAGAACGCAGGGTCAAACTTGTTTCCAAAGTGAACTAGCACGTCAAACAAGTAGTTTAAGGCCCTCGATCTCACTTCCAAGTCCTCACCAGTCATAATAACCTCGTTGAAACACGACAGTCCTGGGTACCAGAGGTCCTTGAAGATATCCTTGTGATGCTTCAATACCTTGCTGCCATCTTCAGCATCGAGGGTCAGCTCAGCAACGTTGTCGAAGATCACCTTTATCTTGTGCAAACTCTGCAAGCTGATCTTCTGGAACCTGTTGTTCTTGGCGATCTCCTTCAAAACTGCAACCATCTCAGCGAACGCATCATCCTGGCTCAAGATAGAGTTGTGCTGCTCCCTATAGGCAGACTCCACAATCTCATAGGTTCTGCGGACAATCTGTTCGTTTGAGTCAGCAGCGGTGAACTCCAGGGCAGAGAAGATCGTCTTCCAACCGGATTTGATCTTTGCACCCTTGAGCATGATCAAGTTGTGCAAACAGTTCAACACCATCTCAGTGACCTGAGTGTCATTGGCGTGCTTCAAGATGTAAGCAAATGGCTTCAGGAAGTCCTCCTGGAACTTGAAACCTGCGAGCTCCTCAATGTCCATAAAACGCATAGACAGCTGTCTCAATGAGTCCAAAGCAAAGAAGATCACTGACAAATTGTGGTCCTTATTGGTGATTTTTTGGAAAAACTCGGAAATCACGTTCCAGATGTTAGTGTACTCGACTCTGATTCTTGTCATGTTGTAGTGACAGACATCAATGACCTTCTGAAGTGAGAAAGTTCTTGGAGTCGTACTGTTGCTGGAAGACTCAATCTCTTCAAATGCCACCTCTGTCAGTGCTCTAATGAACTCAATGATAGCACCACCGTTTAGCTGAGAGCTCTGGGTAAAGATCTTGTCAATAGCCACCGAGATCTCTGAAGATGTAAGTCTCTGGCCAATGGCTGGATCCAAATGCTGGTTGTGATGGTTGATCTGGGCCTGCTCAGTGAGCGTAGTCTTCTTACCAAATCCGAAGAAGCCAGTAGACTGCTGGTGACTTCTAGATGACTCCATTGACGATCTGTGCATCTTCGCATTGGCAATATCTGGCACCACGTCTGCTTGGATACCCTTGGCAAGCAACTGCAGTCTCTCAACCTGTGAAATAGTGACCAACACTTCCTGCCATGAGTCCTTCAACTCATTGCCGTGTTGCTCAGCACACTTGAGAAGCAAGAGCACCGCATCGATATTCTTGTCTTTCAGTTCGTTGATGTTGTTCAAGTTACAGAACTGAACCAAAGCACGGATGAATGTGGCTTTCGCACTGTCAAGCTCGAATATGCAAGAGATACTGATGGCGAGTCTCATACCTTCCAAGCATGCCTTGTCGATGTAAGGCTCGTCCTCATCCCTGAATGGGGTGGTCAAGCAAGCCAAAAATGACATCCACAGCTGATCAAAAATGGACTTGACGTGCTCGATATGAGATGCCGAGTAGAAGACGTTCTTGGCACCTTTGCTTCTCCCTAGGCTCTTGAAGAGCTTCTCACTCTTACTGGAGATCTCCTTAGAAGCCTTGTTGTAGGCTTCTCTGTTGACATCTCTGCCACCGAAGAGGCCAAATCCTTGCGGCTCAGCAACTTCCAAAGTACCAGACAAGAGGGCAGCATGCTGCTCAGATTGGAGTTTGATTTCATCCTGATTGATTTCGTTGAAGATGTCGTTCAAGAACTCATCTGGCAAACTGTTACCGTCATCGATACCACGGTTGTTTTTGATGAAGTCGTCTGGTGTCATTCTGTTCTTGACATTCTTAGAGTGTTGATCAGTGTTCAACATGATAACGGAGTAAGATAGGACATACGCAGTATCGGCATTAGCAAAGACGCCTGGATTACCATCCAGATATCTCTCTGCGAACTTCAACATGTAACGATCAATCTTCTGGGCCTCACCAGGAAGTCTGAAGGATTGAAGGAAACGTCTCATAGCCTCGACAAACTTCAAGTTGGAGAAGTCCATCAGATCGACAAAGGCGTGCATGATCGCAATGTTCAGATCATCTCCTTCACCGAGGTATTCACCGATCACAGCCTTATCGAGGCCTGGCTGATCAAGCAAAAATCTAGCGATTGAGCGTGGCTCATTATTTTCGATGAAACCATTTTGAATCAAATACTCAATACCCCTCTTGGCTTTGAAGTTGAACTTTCTGATACCTTCTTGTAAGAGGGTCTTTCTCTGTTTCAAATTCTCAAACTCCAGTGGGTCATCAGTTTCCTCCATCGATGCAACAGTCGTTGATACTGGGTTGGCAGAACCATTGGTACTAGATCTCTTTCTAGACAGGAAGACGGACGATGATCTCGTCTCTGGTGTCATACCCTTCTGAGCCCAGGAGTTTAAAGATCTGACGATGCCAACTATGCAGTCTAATGAAGTCATTTTCAATGCGTACTCAATAGGATATGGGAGAGCTGCATCGGTAAGAGCAGCCTGTGAGGTCAGCTTTGATATAGAGAGCAATGGCAGCTGAGACAAGTTGTAAGTTGAGATTGGCTTAACAGCTTGCTCGTTGTATTCCAGCTTCTGCTTTGGTGTAATCTCCACTCTATTGAGAGCCAGCTTAGTCAGGTAGTTTGTGATTTTCTCTGTGATGTTTGGCTGAGACGAGTCACAGTCGTAGTTCAAGTAGAACTCAATCAGTGCTCTTGGATCGTTACAGATTCTTTGAACAACAACGAGGAAGTATCTCTTCTGGTGAGCAGTGGAGGTTTTCAGCTCAGCAATTGGGAAGTAAATATCAACAAGGAAAACTGGAATTTCTCTTTTGAACTGGTATCTCAGATTGGACAGGATCAGCCAAAAGATCTCTAAAGTGATCTCAAACACAGGAGAGATTGCGGAAGCAGCATTTCTCGAGATACTGAGACACAAGTACTGTCTGACGGCATCCACCAAGACAGTTCCCTCTGACTGAGAGGTCGAATGAATGATTATATCATTGGATAAGAACACGTCGATGTGCTCTTTGATTATGGAGTGGATGATATGCAGCGAGATTAATTTTGAGCGCACAGCATTAGATCTCATGTTCAGCGAGTCGTTGTCCAAGTTCTTAACAGACAGCTTACACATGGCTCTGAACAGCAAGAATGCGTCCTTGACTATTAGCTCGTTCTCATCACCAATGTTATTATTTTGGTCAACCAGACGTTCCACTTCGTCGTTCAGTGATTTCAGGTTTTCTAATTTGAGAGGCTCGTTTTGGGTAGCCTCGTCATCTTTCGCCGGTGACTCAGCAGGCGTGATGTCGGCAATGGACTCACTTCTCAAGGGAGTGTCTCTTGTTGAAGGGATCTTCTCAACTTTATCAAAGACGGTGTTAACAACGTGGGTCAATGAAGCCTGGGCGACGCTCTGGTTCATTGGTGATAGGGAAAAGATAAAGATGTTATATATTTGTCTTACTGCTTTCAATAACGCAGAGCCGTGGACAGGCAATGCCTCGTTGACAACAGCTGTCATCAGGGCTCTCACGACCTGTACCTCAACCTTTTCGTCCGTGCCTTCTCCTTGGAAGGCATTGGCAATGGTATCGATCGTCGCGTCGATCAAGTTCACCGTTGGTGGAGGTGTTACCAGAGAGTTAGCACCTGCTGGAATGTCTGGGTCTTCAGCCAAGGCTGTATTTGTTCTTGGAGGCGATACTTGGATAGGCTCAAAGAGCTTTGACTCTAAGATCTTCGAAATGCAGTTCAGTGCATCAGCAACGACATCGATGATATTCGACTCAATGGACAGTCTCAAGGTATCGAATATCTGAGCAGTATCGAACCCCGAGGAGGTCAGCTTATCAAGAGACTTCTTTGTAGATGCAGTCAGCAACACGTTTTTCTTAGCTTCTTTGTGCTCGCTGATTCTTGTGATGGTCGCCTTGACAAAGGAGTAGCTGACAGAGACGGAGCCAGCAGACGCAATTGACTCAGCACGGGAGTGTCTGGCTTCACCGTGGTGGACCCCGGTGACAATCGTAGGCAGCGGGGAAGGCTCGTCGTCGTCCTGTCCAGCGTCCGCAACGTCTTCCTGTTCATCCTCTGGGGGTTCATGAGACGCGTCGTGCTGTTGCGGCTCCGGGCTTACTGCCTCTTCCACAGCCTCAGGCTCTTCAGCTGGGACTTCGGCAGAGCCGTCCTCGTCACTGACGGCGTTCTTAGTGTCCAGCGACTCCGCAGTCGTGGGTGTGGTGTCCACCTGGGCTTGATCTCGAGCCGACTCGTCCGACATTTAAAACAGGTCAAACAGCAAATGGGGTAAACACGAGAAAAAAAAGCAAAGGAAAGAGGCCTGGCTATTTATATGTGAGGGAATTGAAATGCCGAGATGCTTCTTTTTCCTGTTCTCCTTATTTATTTGTGTTTTGAAGGTCTTTCAGCTAACAAGGCGGTGTGTTTTGGCCAGGGGTGGGTTTTCGCTGGGAATTAGGGAATTTTCGCGCCTCTTGCCCGATTTGATATCAAGCCCTTTTCGCGCTCCCTAAATAGCTCATTCTATGATGGCCATTTAATTGGGATTGACCTCCAATTAATCTTTCTTGGCGATAGAAGGAAAGTAGTAAAGTAGTAATGTAGTAAAGTAGATTATAGAGCTAAAAGAGAGCTAAAAGAGAGCTAAAAGAGAGCTGAAAGAGAGCTAAATAGAATAAATAGTGTATTATGGCTTGAAGCTTATGCCTTGGTTATAGCTTAAACTCTTCACTTATCTTTCTAAATATGTGATATGGTAATACGTCGTTGTAGCTAACATTTCTCTTACCAGCGATCATCAAGGACTCCCAGTCACTTCTCGATCTTTGTAGCATTTGCCCACCAAATTCTGTCAATCCATAGAGTAAATTTTCGTTTCCTATGTAATTCTGCTGAGACTGATCAATTGAGATATTTGCTAAATCATAAAGAATCTGAGCAGTTAGACCCCAAAGATCTTTAATCTCAGTCTTGGTTTCAGTGTCTTTTGGGTCGGTTTCTAGTTCTTCGTCCGAGCTTAGATCTTCGATTTCGTTTATCCATGAAACTTCATCTTCGTTCTTTGAAGGGTAATAAAAGTGCTTGATTGGCCATTTGATATGGCCCCATTTATAATGATTCGTGCTCTTTTCAAGATACTCCCTCTTGGAGTTCTTATCTATAAGATCAAGTAAAGGGATTGAAAAAATTGAGGAGGTTTCACCGGGATTTAATGACAACTTTAGATGATCAATCTTGTCAAATGAATTGACACTTGATAAGAAGCAAACCACTGGCCTGACACTTATAAAAGTTCTTGATAAATAGCAAGGCAGAATATTCAGTTTTTCAATTTTAAGTCCCTGCTTATTCAATTCATCATCATACGGTAAGCCAATCTCTTCAAAGGATTCACGTCTGGCAATTTGCCAGTCAGTCTCAGCTTCGTTATCGGATTTACCACCTGGTAACGATACATGTCCAGAGAAATTGTTCAAATTTCTTGATCTCTTGGTTAGCAGAACTCTCAACTCACCATAGTTACCAATAAATAGTAAGATAAGAACACTCGAACGTCTTTCAATGGGCCAGATCGACTGTAATGGATAAATGCTCGGGCAGCAGTACCGTTTGATGTTACTGAGGATCTGCGTAGATGCAATCATTCTTAATCCTTTTATATAATTTTGAAGGTAAGAGATTGATCCCCAGGTTTATATGTCAAGTCGTTGAGATTTCATTTGCTTTTTGGCCGCGGTTTATAAGTTTGACATGTTGATCTTTATACGCAATTTTAGTTAAATTTTATGTTTTATTTTAGTGAATTTGAGCACGAAGATTATTCAATGCTAAAATTTAGAAGGCTAGGGCCCTTTTAATTGCTTTTTGGTTTAATAGTTTAAATTGCTGTGGAGTTACCGTATCGGGCAGTCTATATTCCGCGAATATTTCCCGATGCGGCAACATACCGTATAATACCAACTTGTACAGATATAAAGATACTAAATAGATGATAAGTTCATATAGTACATATAAGCTTAAACAATGCATAGAATTCATCTAATTCATATAACTTATTATAATTTGTTATCCCTAATTACCCAAATCTTTAGGCTCTTCGAGACCCGAAGGGGTCTCCGGAATACCGCATGCACCAATAATGGCCCCATTTTGGTGATTAAAACAGGAGAAACCAGCTTTTAATGACCTAAATGGCAGTAGTAAACCATAAGAGATCACAGCATGCTCTATTAATACAAAGAGAAGTTACAAAAGTTGTTTAATTAGGAAAAATGGAGAAAAAATGATGTCATCTGAGTGAAAAATTGTTGCTCGGTCTTCCGCTTTTTTTTTTTTTTTTAACGGAGTTCCAATCGTCCTATTTAATCCCCAGAGTTTTTCACTTTCAGCAATAAAAAGAGAAAGAAAGAGAGAAAGAGGGAACGATGGTGCTGCCGATTTCTTGTAATGAGTGTCGAAGAAGGAAGATCAGGTGTAATAGGGTCCAGCCCTGTAAGAACTGTGCAGTTAGAGGAGTTCAATGTACCTATCCATCAAAGTTTAGATCTATTGAACTTCATAAACTGACCCCATCGCAAGAGGCTTCTAATGTTAATTATGGGATGAATCTAAACCAGCAGGATAAAGTTGAATACTATGAGCAAAAACTAAAAGAGCTAGAACTGAAACTGCAAGTTTCAGAAGATTTGATATCAATTTTTGATTCTACTGGGAATTCAAATACAAACCATTTTGGCTCAAATTCGATAGAATCACTAGAATATTCGCTATTGGGAAAACCTTTGAAGTTTGATTCTATACCAAAGGAAATTTCTAGTGGCTCAAAATTGCCAGGTTTTGCGGAATTGACTTCGAAGAATGTTGAACTAAAGAAGAGACCATTACCGGTTTTAATACCATCGAATGAGATTAACAACATGAATTTACTAAACTCATTAGTTAAGAAGTTCTTTGATAAGACAAGATTCAACTTCTTCAGTGAAATCTTCGATGAAGTTGAAATATTATGGTTTTTAAACTATCATAACAAACTGGATAAATGGGATAATGACGATGACATGATGGTGTTATTGGCAATTTTGATCGACTCGTTGAAAGAGTCCTTGCTATACCCTAAGAAGTCACTGGTCAAAGACCCAAAACTGACGATGAAGGCATTGGTTAATTACTATTTCCAGATTTCCAAAAACCAGAAAACAGAAAGCCTGAAATTCATGAAATCCCAAATTTTGATCGTTAATTATTTCTACTACGTTCATGAAATGGAGAAATCTTGGAAAATGCTATTTTCGACGGTCTCGAATGCTTATTCTCATGGATTACACATAATTCAAGGAGATCTATGGATGAAAATTTCGTTTATGGAGGCAATTTTATGTTCTTCTTCATCAAGACCAAATTTGATTCATGGGTTAACAAAGATTAGCGTCTCAGAAGACGAAGATCCCTTGAGAGAATACGAATTCCTAAACATTTTAAGAGACTGGAATATGTCCTCAATCGAAGCGAATATCAACTCAGTTGAGTTGAAATATCAGCAGTTACTAACAATTGATATTCGATTTGAAAATTACAATTCATACCTTTCAAATTTATTAATTATAAATGAAGAGAATTTCTTGAAAAAAGAGAAGATTTATTGCATTCTAATGATTTCAATCAGCCAGCATATAAAATTACACTATAACCATTTTGAGAAAGACAGATTTAGTGATCTGAAAACCATGGAGCTAATTTGTTACTATGTTGATATTTTGGTTAAGTTTTGCTCACCAATTGATAAAATTGATAAAATTAGAGATTTCTTCACGGCAGTTGAATGCAATTTATATCAATTTTTATTGATGTTTATAAAATATCTGAATTTCAAGACTGTTAACTCACTATTACAGCCAAAGAAATCCTATGAAATTAAGTCATCAAAGTCTGATGAGTTGATAAAGTTGCAAAACTGTCAATTGAAGATCTTGAAAATCTTCAACTCCAGTGATTTAAGCCATAAAAACATCTTGAAAACTCTTGATATTATCAACTCTGTTAAACTAACAGAGCTCACGAGTGATTCTATGGTTTTAGCTACGCAGAAGGATTATTACTATGCTAACGATAACGTCAAGAATGCACTGGAAGACTCAACAATGCTGATGGCCCTGAAAGATATAACAGAAATGGAACCTCAGTTTTCATTCTAGAAAATGAGTCATCCAGCACACTTCTAGACGGGAGAGGTAACCAATCAATGCCATTTTGATGTTTCTTTTTTTTCCAAGGCTGTGGGGGGGGGGGACTTGCTGTTTGGGGAGACTAGACCACCTCTCCCACGGGCGGGTCTAGTCCTCACTCTCTCAGTTGTATAGCAACGTTTTGTGAATGATTTAGCCCGGCTGGCAGATCTGGATACCGGTCGAACGTGTAGACTGAGGTAGATAAAGAGCATATATACACACATATATATATACATATATATATATATACAGCATGGCCATCATGGCTACCGTGGCTACCGTGGCTATCTGTGTTTATCGCGTAGAGGCCGAGGCTGGTTGCATTGTTCCAGCAGTCTCCCGCCGTCATGTGTCACATGTGCGGACTAGTAACCACACACAAAGTCCGCAGACTAGTCCCTGGGTCGCCCGGGCAGCGCCCACTCCAACCCGAAACCTCTGAAGTCATCCTCGAGGTCACCAGGATTTATTTTTTGCTATTTAAAATTACTGAAAATTACTGGAAAACCAGCTCTGGCTTTTCCACACAAAACCCACCCCAAGCAACCTTTGCCGAAGACTGCAATTTGCCCGTAAGGACTTATCTTTCGAGTCCCTCCCACCCCCATTGTTTACTTTTGTTCCGACGCGAACCCCCTCCCCCCCCGAGGCCCCGAAGATAAGGAAAGTGGAGAGTTTCTCAGAAATTTCAACGAATTTCCACACCGACACGTTAACAAACACCAAACAAAGCCGAAAGACCACACAGGCTTGAGCCGAAAAGAAGAGCAAAGTTTTATAAAATTAACCGCCCCACTCACTCACTGCAAAACACACTCCCCAGCTAACCGCCCGAACGCACGCCAAATCTTGATTGAACGCGCCACCAACATTAGCCGCCCACAAATGACAATTACCCTCAAGACCACCACATCGCCAGCGTCGCTGGCGCCATCGTCGCCCTTCTCCAGCCACTCGATGCTGTCGACGTCCTCGGTGTCGAACCACTCTGCTCTCGACTCTCCGCAGTTCATCACAAGCGCCACGTACAAGAAGCCAACCACGAAACACGTTACACAGCTCTCCACCTCGTCCGCCGAGGGTATCGCAGTGGCCAGCCAGTGCACCCCGGAGAGGCTCGCCCACTTGCTACTCATCACGGGCCCGTTGGCGATTAGACACATCACGTCGAACTTGGCCAAGCAGATCTTGGGGTTCGACAAGTTGTCTCTCTCCAAGCAGAGACGGTTGATCATGAGCTGCCTGAACCAGGGGTTCGAAGGCGAGTCGATCATCTTCGAGAAGATAGGCTGGGGCCAGTGGCGTGCGAAGAAAGTGGAGCCTGAGTCCTTCATCAAGGAGAGAAACCTCATGAGAATCGCCAATGCCAAGGTCAAAGACAGCGACGGCAACGGCAGCGGACCGCCTGTGCCAAACCTCTCAGCTCTGAACAACGCAGCCTCGAGCGCCAGAAGAGAGTCCATCACCAAGAATAAGTACGAGCTGGACACACACGAGAAGCTCTTGAACAGAAAGCCCAAGAAGCAGGACATGAGAGACACCTCCATGGACAACGACTACGCCATTGCGTCTGAAGACGAGGACGACGAGAGCTCGTCCAGCGAGTTCTCAGACGTTGAAGCCGACGAGGGCGTCTTTGAGTTCGACGATGACGAGGAGCAGATTCCACCGCTGATACTGAACGGAAGACTCGTGTCTCCGCCTATGCACGTCTCAGGCTCAAGAAGATCCTCAACAACAAGAGGTATCCAGAAGCCGAAGTTCAAGACTCACAGATCCAACTCCCAGACGCCAACCTCCCCTGAGCTCCTATACACGTACGGCACAAAGAAGGACACGAAGATCCGCACGAGAAGAAACAGCTCCATCAGATCAACACTAAGCACTGAAAACGCCGAAGAGGAGTCCGAGACAGACGAAGAGGACTGGCAGACAATTGGAGCCCAGAAGTTGCGTAAGAACATCGACGGTGCCATGGAGATTGACTCGAAGTACTCCCCTGGCATATTGGAGAAAGACGAGCAGGACGCTGCCTTTGCCCTTGTTAACTTGAGATCGATATGATCTTCCATCCCTCTTGACGACCCTTCCCACGATATACTACGTTTTTCTTCTCATTGTACATTATCATCAATATTCACTTCATATACTACACTACTGGAGTCCCATACGATTCGACTGGATCCAATCATATAATTTCATCTATTTTTCTACTTTTGTTATTTTTATATACACCTTTGCCTCTGGCTGGTAATTGTTGAGGCTTGTGCATCCGTCAAACCAGAGCAACCCGTGTTCTTTATTATATAATAATGTTTTATATTTCAAGTCTTTAACGGCCATTCATAATTCAACACGCTCGTAGCTTTAATTTCCCCACGTTGTCTCGAAAAGCCCACGCGTTTTCAGACGCGTCGCGCGCATATACACGAAAGTCTTGATGGTCTAGAAAGGGACACCTATAGCCTAGCAGAGGACTAGGCCAGAAAAGAAGTACTACAACTGTTTTTTATCAAATAGCCAAATATGAATTAAAAGATAACTTTATAAAACACACAAGAGACAAGCAAAATGTAATTAGAGAATAGAAAGATACAATCAATCAATCAATTTACTTCTTGGAAGCCTTCTGGGCGGCCTTGGTGACCTTACCAGCCTTGTCGGACTTCTCAACAGACTTGATGACACCGACGGCGACGGTCTGTCTCATATCTCTGACAGCGAATCTACCGAGTGGTGGGTAGTCAGTGAAGGCCTCAACACACAATGGCT